>VDFB02128468.1:0-16340 GCA_007258455.2 Sequoia sempervirens | reverse complement strand
TTAAAGTAAGTTAACTAAAATTATTATAATTCTAATCTTAATAATTATTTTAGGATTAGGATTACAATTTAGAATTAAGAATAAGATAAGAATTGTGGTTAGAACTATTCAAAAATTAAAATAAATTAAGAAAGAAAATATTATTAATAAAATTCACTAAAATGTGATTAATTATGTGGAAAGCTTTTCATATATGAATTCAATGGGTTATTATGAATGGTTTAGCATGTGTTCGAATGATGCAAGACTATAGAAATAATAACTAATATCAATACAATCAAAGATATAATATCACTATTTTAAAAAGTATTTTTAGAAATCAAATCTCTATATATTCTCTCATTTCTTTTAATCTATATTTTTCCATTAAACATATAGTTTATTGAATAAATCATAGCTTACTTTCATTTATTGTTTTAATTATTCAACTTTTAAGAATTTTATCTCTCTAAATTGTTCCCCTTGAAATTATTGCTATTTTTTTATTTCTATTGCTAATACATAAATTTAGTAGAAAGAAAATACATGAAATCTCATGAACATACATAGCATAAGAAATCATATGGAGATAAAATCTCTATATGCCCGCACATTCATTTTTAAGTTATACTTTTAAAGAAACAAAAAATAGAAAATCTAGATTTTTGTATAAATCATAATTTTACTTTCATTGCAAAATATTTTAAATTCTTTACTTTGTGTTATACCCAAAATAATTTTTTGACATTTTGCTTAAATTGAGTTAAAATCATGTAAAATTGTTGTCAAAAGTTTGTTTTAGGTCAAACCAAACATAAAGTTTTTGTGGGTTTGTGTCAAGGAAGATGCTTGCAAATTTCTGAAATTTTGAAAATTAGGGTTTCAAACCCCTATTTTTAGGAAAACCCTGAAAATAGGACCTTTCCAGAATTAGTTGAAAATGATTTTGATAGGATAAATTGGCTTCACAATCACACTAGTCAAGTCAAAATCACCAAAAAGTTTTTTTTTACTCTAGTGGGTCTATTTTTATTTTTCAGGAAGAAAGTTGAGACCTCCACAGCCATTAATGGCAGAATGGCCAGTACTAGGTGGCAAAGTTTAAGCCTTAAAAGCTTCAATGAAGAATCCATGGTGAAAATATTCCAAAAGATGCTCTGCGATGGAGGGGATTTTCAAAAGTGAAAATTGCTAAAAATTGGCTAAGTCTAAAGAATTCATGCCTTGCTACCAAGAGGAGGCTGGGTAGTCAAATGCCTTAGCCATTTTTCCAACACCCGTACACACAGCATGGTGAAGGTGATTGCCAAGACTCACGCGTTCACATCGTCAATGACAACACTTGAATCAGTCAAGCTACATGGCGAATGTGAGATGCGAAGAGATGAAGATTTTTCAAAGGAATGATGAAACTACGAGCTAAAAGTGCCCCTGCTGGCAAGGGGCACCCTTAGATTTAAGAGTTCAAATACAGTCATCAAATTCATCTAAAGCGATCATCTTCTTTATACTCCTAGTGGCTTTCCAATGAAACATTCAGTGAAATCATCTGATTTGGTGATCACTAGCAAACATCGACAAAGTATGGAGATGTTGCAAGCGAGGAACATCTAAAATGTCAGTCTGACATGAAAAGGCACCCCTGCTGAAGAAAAGCACCCTTGTATAAGATGGTGAAGATGTCACTTCCTGAGAAATGTCTTTGTGAGATCTCTCTAGCTTCAATCCAACTTCACAACAAACTTGTCAACCAACCCGCGAGACAAATCAAACAACAATAATGGTTGATTTTCAAAACATGTAGATTGAATGATAAATCAATGAGCTTCAAGGTAAAATCCTATGGGCGCCCTTCTTTTTGAGACACTTGATGAAAGAATCAACAACTATTTTGTGTAAGGCATTTTTTCAACTCCCTCCCAGCCTCTCGATCAATCCAACAACACTTTCATCAAACTTGTTAGGAAGTCAGAGGCAATAATCAAGCAGAAAATGCAAGAGATGGAGACTAAATGAAGAACATTGGAAAATGTGCTAAGTGTCATGAAAAAGCACCCCTGTTGAAGAAAGGCGCCCAATCTTTTGGGCATGCAGATGCAGTCTTTTTGTTGAATAACCTCTAGGATGACCTCCATTTTGATCAATCTCAACAACAAAACCGTCAATGAAGACATCTGACAAAGCAATCATCTAACGACATATATCAAACTGAGGCATTTTACAACATCAAAATAACTGGTTGAAAAGTCAAAAGTGCCCCTACTGAAGAAAAGCACCCCTGCTAAAGAAAGGCGCCCTTGCTTTTGAAGACCTAAAATTGACTTTTAAAAGATGCGAAAATAGTCATCCTTTCCAGGATCGAGTTGGTTATCCAATGAATCATTAAGCGAGTTCATTAGACTCGTCAGTCAACGGCAATATCAAATTGAAGCACAGATGGTCTAAATAGAGAAACTAAAAGACAGTCATAAAAATTGACTGTCATGTGAAAAAGCGCCCCTACTGAAGAAAGGTGCCCAATCTTTTGGAGCCTTAGATTCAGTTTTTAGGCTTAACATCTCCCAGGCACATCTCTTCAGCATGGTTCTAGCTCAACAATGAATCTATCAATAACTACTCAAGATCAAATGAACGACCGGGAGTAAGGATCGAACAAAGGATCTTCACCACAAAAGAAAATAATGAAAAAGTGTTCAAATTCAAAAAGGATGCCTAAACTAGTCAAAGCAAGATTTGTTGACTAAGTTAGAGATTTTGGAAGCAAACTTGGTTCAAAGAGCCCACAATCAGTGGAAATCTTTTTTTAGAACTCCAGACAAAGCCAAATCACTTCAAAATCATGAGTTGGCACACAAATTTGAAGGATTCAAACTTGAATCAATATGTACCAACTCTAGGCATCCCATTTCATTATTTATTTTGTAGGTTGAAGATCAAAAAATCCATTTTCTCTCCAAGGCGTATTTCCAAGATCTAACAAAGGTTTTTTATTGTTCTTCATTATTTTTGAAGATCAATGGCACAAAGGGATTTCTTCTTAGAGGTTGCATCCAGAAGCACATTTTTACAAAAAGGAAGAAAATAACTTCCAATCTTCCTCTTGTCTTCTTCCTCTAGATTATGCCTTAAAACTTCTTGCATGTCCAAGAAAATAGCAGATAATCACATATCTGACCAACTGGGTATGATCAGCATAGCATATTCAACAAAACCCACGTGCCAAATTTTACCAAAAAAAGTCGCCCTGCTGCCCCTATTTTTTAGGGTTTCTGAAAAAAAGTCACAATTTCAAAAATCAAACAAACTGGGTTTTTTCAGCTTTGAAGTGCCAACAATACCTGTGTGTTAGATTTTTTTGAGAAAAATAAGCCTCTGCTGCCTCTAAAACCTCTACCCTGAAGGAATCTTGCATGTACAAGGAAAAGTGATTTTTTGGGATTTCTGATGTTCTAGGTCCATTTAGAATATTATTCTAAGTAAAACCCACATCTCAATTTTTTTCATTAAAATTACCCCTTGGTAGGCTATTTTTAGCAGTTGCAGAAAAAGTTGTCTGAACATATCCATGTTTACAGTCAATAGTCGAGTTTTTCATAATATAGTTCTCTCAAGTTGAAATCAAGACCAAAATGGTCCTACTTCACGACTTTCTGAAAACACTCGACATGGACATGCATCAAGTGAAGCTCGTAATAAAGATGGATTCCTTGGAAGGCGTAAATGACATCACCATTCAATGGATAGCCAAATGCAGAAGGTAGTCATTCCAAACATAGAGCCACCACCGGTTACTACCACACTATCTTCCACATTCCATGTCAACAAGGGTGGATGACGCAACTACAAAGAAGATAGAATATCAAAAGAAATTTGCAAGGGGTAGAAGAAGTCAATGAATTGTTGATTGGAGATGGTGAGGCATAAAGCACCCACAAAGGATGTCCTACCCTCTAGAATAGCATTAATGGTGATCAAAGTTAACTTGATGCCTGTTGGGTGAAAATTATGTAATCAACTTTTCAATAGATTACACAACTTGGACTTCAGCCACAGCTATGTGAGATGTGAATCTCTCCTCTCGGAAAGGGGAGGCGCCCTTCTTACTGCTAAGAGAAACAATAGTAAATCACACAAGTAATTATAAAATGTACATGAAATTCACGGAGTGGGGGGGGTGTGTTACATTCATCCTTCTCTCTTTTTTCAGAGAAGATGTTTACAATGCTTCACGTGTTGGAAGTTCCGAATTCTTGATAACTTGAAACGAACAACTAGCAGTAATGCCAATATCTCTATCTCACAAAAGCCGGGGTTTAGAGATACCGTGGCAATTAACAAACAAAATAAATTAAAAAAAGGGAAAGCCTGCTGCACAAAAGTCGCTTACGTGAGTTTTATCAATGTTGATCTGCATAAACGTACCGTTTGCTACGTTAGAAGCACAAAGTCTTCTTAGACACAACAATTCTTCAAACAGCATGAACGATTACAAGCACAAAGTCTTGTAGATCATCCAACAAAAGTGTTAATAGCACGAACGATTACAAGCACAAAGTCTTGTAGATCCTTCGACAAAGTATCCAAGAGTAAGAATAATTACAAGCACAAAGTCTTGTAGATTATCCAACAAGAACATGCAAGAGCATGAATGATTATAAGCGCAAAGTCTTATAGATCATTCAACCAATGATAAAAGAAATACAATGCAATCTAAATAACGAATGTAACACAAAGTTTACATCAACTACTTAGAGTCTTTCAGATTCCTCGAACTAATCACTACCAAATCAGATCAACTTACAAAAGTATCGAATCCAACGCAAAGTTTGGCTTGCAATCCTTTTCTTTATTGATCGAATCTCATTCACAAAGCATGAACGCAAAGTTTCACAAATTTGCTTACAAAAGGGCAGCACTTCATTGCAAAAGGCTAAAAGATAAATTACAATGAAAATCCCTCACATTATATAGAAAGAGGGATGAGCAAAAGAAGGAAAGAGATTGAGAAAATCAGGGAGAGTTAGGTGAGCGATTTTAGGAAATCTCACCTAACTTTGACCAAAGTCAAAGTGTAATTTGTTTTGAAAATGTTACATCTTTGGACTTGGTGTAAATACAATTTACAAAAAGACATTTGAAAATGTCGAGACATATTTACAAGATGCATAAAGGGATGCACCGGAAATGTCTAACATTGGAGAATAGGGGGCCGCTTCACATCTCTTTGCATTGGGCGCGGAAGTCTTCAAATTTCCTCCTAGTCTCCTGCATGAACTTCTCATCTGGACCAACGGTGTAATCCACAATGGTGTGAATTCTCGTGATCGATCTCATGGCAGATGAGTGAACCTTTTTGCACCTATCAAGATGCGTCTTCAGGTTGTCCAATGTGAGCCTTGTATTACAAATGATGTTCAGCGAAGCTTCTGAGAAGTCCTGAATCGGCCAATCAAATTCATGATGGCTTCCCTTGAAGATCGTGGATACTTCGTAGCTTCCGTAGGAAGATACTATTTTTCCCTGCCAGTTGACCAGGAAACTCTTTGATACTTTTGTCAAGAATGTTGTGATGCCCGTCGACATCTTCCTGTACTTGGTGAAGATCTTCAATGAGAGATTGAACCACTTGAATCCTGTGTTTTAGTGATTCTTTTACCTCTACAAACTTTTCTTTGTCGGGAATTACCCCAACCTCCACCAATTTGCTGAGCTTTACCTGTTTCATTTTCAACCATGACAATTGGTGCATTTTTCTCCATGTCTCTCAGCCCCTACGCTTTTTCTTTATCAAGCTCTGTGGTGAGCTTGACCAACATGGTAGTTTTCTCATCCGCAGCCAAAATTACCTGAGATCCGTGTTCGATGATCCTTTCAACAAAGTCATATAACACCCTGCCTTTGGAGGCGAATTTCTCAGCTTTCTTGACAGCTGGGTCTTCAATATTTACCACTGTCAGCGGTTGTGCATTACTTGGAGAACCGGCAAGTCTCTTTACAACAGCGGCATAATGCTCTGCCCTCTGCTTGTACATGTTACGAGCTTGCTCTACTTTATCCAGCCTTCCCGCCAAGATATCCAAAGTGACTTGCGCATCAACTTTTGCACTTTCATTGGTAACCTTGCCAAGCTGGACCTTTGTTACCGTGTAGTCCTCCATATTGACATCACCTTCTCTTGATCTCATGGTATGCCAATTTCAGCATACTTATGGCCAGCCTTATCAACATTCAGCCTCGAAAGTATACTTTTTTCCTTCTTCCCTTGGCCTTGAAGAACTATCTCTTCAAGGCCTAGCTCCTCGGGAGAAATCATTTGCTTTTACGCCGCCACTTGAGATATTAGCAAGGAGAAGAAAAGAAGGGGAACTTCCGGGATTTACCGGCTGTTGGTCACATTTCCACCTCTCGGGTTATTGTCAATACATCTCAACTGGTATCGCGGACAATTGGAGAAGTGTTTGTCATCATCGCCTCAGAAGTTGACACATTGAGCTAATTAATGCATTGACTCGTTCATGAAACGATTGAATTCTCGTATGGGGATATCATACATTGCTAAGACAAGCTTGCTAGAAATGGATGATGGTGGCTGACAAATAACAAGATGGAGCCATTACCTAAGGAGATTGTCAAGGTTGAGTTTGTGATAGGTGATATCTCGGCTGCAAGAATGCTTGTGGTAGGAATAGGTGACGAGGGAACAGGAGGTGGAGGAGTTCTTGAATCTGGAGGGGTATGAGGAACGTTTGAAGTCACAGGCGATGATGTTCTGTGGATTTCCTCAACTACATTCTCGGGAGGAGAAGTAGTTATTTCTTCATCATGCTCGGGTTCCTGTTGATCACCCTCTTGTCTCTCCGATTCTGGCTCACCTTCAAAGTCACTCGAGATTCTCGTAATCTTCATCGACTCTTACCGGGCTTCGTACTTCTTTCTACATCTGAAGTTCTCCACTCATCTTCGCCGGATTGGTCGCTTTGAAGTATTTTCTTCATTCCATTCTCCAGATGGGCTTTTACCCTTAGAGCGAGATGGATGAGGATCTTGCCTTCTCTCGCCTCTTGACAGTCGGTATCTTTCTACCACCTGAACTTGATCCTAGGGCCTCCGGGTAGCTAGCGGGAAATACGATTTGTTTTGTCGGAGTTCGCTGCTATGCAGAGCTTCGCATTCTTCCGAGTCTCATTCTCAAACTTTCTTACTGTATGTAGTTCATGTTTGTGTAACCATTCTTCCTGTTGGTTGTGGATTGGTCTCGCCTTTCCTCATGCTTCTTCAGACTCCTTTTCTAGACCATCAGACAGGTGCAATCTTAATTCTCTTAGTAATGCCTTTCCGCTCATCATAGACAAAGATCTGTGATATCACTCGATCTCAAAATCCTCCGGTAGGTCAATGATACTCAAGATCTCGACGAAAGAACTGGCTAATCTGTAATAGTCCATTTTGCTAATGGCTTCTTTCATCTCTCGCATCCTGCATGTTCTTCAAACTAAGACACTGTATCGTGACCTTTGGTAACTTTTCCTCGACATCTCTAAGAGTCAAAATCAAACTCATACCCTGTGAGGTTTTGATGGTCATGATCCGTGACTTGCATAGACAGACATTTAGCTTTTGCGCTTGATGAGAGACGTACGATGGTCAAGGGGAACTTGAATCCACCGGTTGCCGTTTTCTCTGCATCGACATCGATTTTATCCAGACAGCTTCATGAGAACCCACTTATCCTCAAGCGATAACGTAGCATGGGACAACCGGTGTAACAACCTACTCTCAAGTAAGTAAACATTGGGAATTGAAGAAAAATACATCCAACTTTACTTACCACCTTATAAGCCTCATCAGACACTCTTCTTCTTTCCAGAGTTGGATCAAAGTTGAAGAGTAAGGGCACAAAGAAAGCATCAGTGACCCGTCTGAAATGATGAAAGCTCTCCTTTAGCTCCAACTGATAGAAATATCTGTACACATGCACCATCATTCGATTCCCCTTTGTAGATAGACCTGGGAATTGTCTCATCACAGCTGCTGCGTACACCAGGTAAGAAGTCATGTAGAACTTCAATGTAGAAGGAGCATTAATCAACTGCTCGTGCATCTCATCACTGATTTGTTTACCCCAGTCAATATGCACCTTCTGCCTTCTTATGATCCTGATGTACTCATACATCCAATCGTGAAAGGTGGATGATTCTGGCAAACCCTTCACTCTGCTCAGAAACGTGATCATATCCTTGACGTCATCTTTGAAGTCACTTCTCAGGAGTCCTTTCGGCCATCTAGAAACATACGATCTAGGCTTTTTGAGCCATTGAGTATTTATCAACTGTTTGGCTTTATTGGGATCAGCATCGAAAATCTCCTGTGCTTTTGATATAGAAATGTCAATATATTTGTCCATGTGAGGAACCTTGAAGACAATGTCAAAGAAATTAGGGTCGAGTCTCAGAATCTCGTGCCCGGAAGAGTCGATCACACTTCTGCTTTCTCGGATGTAATGATACGAAACTTGAAGAACAAGTTCAGTATTGTGCGTAGCTGTGGGGAACATCGCCACCAAGTGAGAGATTGTCAAAATGCATTGCTCTTACTGGAATCGTGGAGAGGCTTTGCCCTCAATTCATGGCCAACTGCCTTGATGGCCAACTTCTGTATCCTTTATTTCTTCAACTTTCGAAAGCACCATAGTTGGCGGATAGACGCCTTGATATTTGTACTTCATCTTGCTTCTTGCTTTCGAAGAAGAAGGAGGCTTCGTAGCAGTCATCAAAAGAAACTGGAACACTGAGCACTCTTGACTTGACGATCTCTGAGAGTAGACTGCAATCGGTCTAGCCAGAACAAACACCAATTGTTAGGGAACATAGGAAAGTGTGAAATGAGCACGAGGGTGGAAAAGCATGGAGCGGATGGCGAGGCACGCAAAACGATGCATGAATGCGGAAAAATGAGGCTCAGGAATGCACTAGTAAAAAATGAAGTTCGTTTGGAAGAGATTGGAAAAAGTCAGAAAAAAG
Organism: Sequoia sempervirens; assembly: GCA_007258455.2. Lineage (NCBI taxonomy): Eukaryota > Viridiplantae > Streptophyta > Pinopsida > Cupressales > Cupressaceae > Sequoia > Sequoia sempervirens. The sequence continues at coordinate 7,341 of VDFB02128468.1, read as the reverse complement.
TGTAAGGGCGCTAAAATTCAGCGCCCTTACATTATGAGAAAATTGCTTTTAGTGTAAGGGCGCTAAATTTTAGCGCCCTTACACTTTCCAGTGTTAGGCAGTTTTGAGGTATCTTCAAAATGTCATAGCGCGGAAATTTAGCGCTTTTGCAATTCTGGCAATTCTTGAAGATGTAAATGCAGTGAGGAATGGCGAAGGCGCTTGAGCTTTAGCAAAGGCAATGTTTGGTTAACTTTGAAAGCTTTCGAAATCATCTCCATCCTATTACATTTTCATTCAAAGGTCAAAGGAATTCTTTTTCACAATGGCGAATCTTTCCAATGTTTACCAAAACAAATGAAGAACTTTTGACAAAGATATCTCAACACGAACATGGCGGGTAGATAGAAGTTATCAAGTGATAATGCGCACAGAGGAGAAAGGTAGAAAGAAATGCGTATGAAAGATAAGGGAAGAAACACGTATGGGAAGAAATAAACGCGAATGTGTAGGGTGAGAAAATAGAAATGAAAAGAAGGAATGAGCATCGAAATGAACACGCACAGAGGAGAAAGATGCATTTAAAATAATGAATGAGGGTTCCATCGCGTATGAAGGAGAAGAAAAATGCGAATGAAGAAGGGAGGACGTGAATGGAAAGAACAAAAACGAATATAATGAAAGACATGAATGTAAGAAACAAAAACGCGTATGCTAATCATGGACATATACAAATGAAAAGATAAAACCAAATGAAAGTCTTACCAGGGCAAAACGCGAAGCTTGTTGAAAAGAAGAATGGCGAAACTCCAAAAAACATGATTTGCAGTTTAAGTGCAATTCGCCCAGCAAGAGAGAAAAGAGGACAAAATGAAAAGCAAACAATAAAATGGCGAACTCATTCACTTAATTGCAAATGAAAATTAAAAACCTAACTCAAGTCGTGCAATAAATTTAGGCACGAAAAGTGGCACGATTGACAAAAAACGCGAAAACGTGAAGAAACGTGCCAGAGGCATGAAAAAAGTTTAAGTGTCGAAAGAAAATGTAATGGCGCTAAAATTTAGCGCCCTTACATTTTTTACCATCAGATGTAGGGGCGCCAATTTTAGCTGCAAAATATTACATTTCGCATCACGGAATTTCTCAGAGCGACTTTTTCGCTAAGCACGCATTTTCACACCTGGTAAAGTACGGTCAGCAGAGACATCGCGAAGATCTCACTTCAAGGTCTTAGGCTTAACAAGGGGAATGTTCGGTCGACTATTCGAGACTTGGGAACGATTTGAGGTGGCTTGAAAAATCACTCCGCTATGCGATTGAACTTCACTTAATCCTAAAGAAACTTGACAAGTTTCTTGTAGGGGGGTTATCCGCGGAATGAGCCGCTAGATTCCTATGATGTAACAATGCCCTTTCCAAGCTAACTCCAAGTCCCATAGATCATGCATGTCAAATCCCATTAATTGTGGATGTCTATTTTGACTTCCACGATTTGTGTATATCATTTCCATGATTTGTGGATCTCAAATCTCCACTAAATGTGGATGTCTATTTTGGAGACATTTTGTAATTAAAGTTCACTTGTATTTTAGTTTCAGTCAATCGAAGTAGACTTTCAGTTGACTCTTTGTTTAGTTTTAGTTAGTTGAAGTAGATTTCCAATTAACTGTTTGCTCACCTACTTTTAGACATAGGAATAAATCTTGTTAATTGATTGCAAGAACTCAATGTTAACTCAAGGAGATTTTAGGGTTACTTACTCCTTTGAGCTCTATAAATACGAGCCTTGGGCTCATTATTTGTTAACCTTTACTTACTATGCAAAATTATTGCACCATTGTTGCCAACAAGTTTGAAAGTGATTATTTGTTCACTCTTGGATGAGAGTTAATTGGTTGATTGTAATTGTGCATGATTTCGTGTCTTTGTTGTCTCAATCTTTGTAATTTATACAAAAAGCTTGAAGAAGGAAATCAAAGGGCTCATGCACTTTGATCTAAATATTTGAGTTCTTCCAAACATCTTGTGTTTATAGCTTATTTTTTCAATCTCCTCCTCGGACAGGGGTTCCTCCTTGGATATTTTGTCATCAATAGTTATTGTTTGATGTTGTTTAATGATCCAGATTTTAGCCTATACTTTGGATAGGGGTTCCTCCTCCTTAGTAATCCTAATATCCATATCATCGTACTTTGTTGTTTCTAGTAAGTTGTTTCCTAGCCTATATCTCGGACAAGGGTTCCTTCTCCTTGGCAAGTCTGAGATCCAACTTACAGTAAAGAGTGTTTGCTTGCATAAAACCTTATCCCAACATATATCCAAGAGTTTATATCCTTGGCCATATTCTAAGGAGACGGTGGATTCAAGTGATCCAACCAATCCATTCCCACTCTTATGCCCTCATGCTCTATTTATCTTAGGGAGATAGGATAGATTAAAAGCTAGTTTAGTCATAGTTAAGATCTGCAGAAACCAAAGAAAAGCTTAGCTATGGTGCATTATGTTTGTGCACCCTTGTGTCCTACTACTAAGTAAAAAAGATAGGAACCTTAGTACTTTTTTACGCATACATTAACAAAGAGGGATCTTCCTCTCTATAATATAAAGGAGCAGTACTACGACACTTGCAATAGTTGACCGTTTCCAATAAGCACTCCAAAGGTGCTAATTGAAATGCCAACACTTTGGTATTGTTTCAATTGTTTAATCATTAATATAATTGTATATTTTTAATTACTAATACATATATTATAGGCATTATATCTACTTTCTAACTATATTAATTATAAATGGTTCAACTCAATAATATTGTTAGATTTGTTTATTTTATTGCTAATGCATAAGTTTTAATATAAAGAAAAAATCCACGAAATCTTTCAAGAACATGTGGAGGATCAAGATATAATTGCTGACTTCACTAGAGTGATGAAGAGATAAAATCACTATTTAAAAAATTAAACAGTTTTGAGATCAAATATCTACATCCTCTTGCATTAATTTTTAAATTATAATTATTTTTAAAGAAACAAATTATGGACATCTAACTTATAGTATAAATCATAATTTTACATTCATTACAAAACATTTGAAACTCTTTACTTTGTAGTGTGATTTAAATTATTTAATTTTTAATATTTTTATTTTCTAAAATAAACATTTTAACTAAATCAAAACAATTGATATACTTAATCAAAAAAATTATTGGTATAAAGATAAATATAATTTATGTTAGGATAAAAAAGAACAAAGATATTTCATTCTTGCGAGCACCCCTAGCTGCCGCGAATAGGGTTTTTAGTAGAAGGAAGGTGCAAGACTTTTTCACCTCTACTTACCCTGCAGATCGTGGGGCCTTGCATTTTGATGTTGTTGCGAAGAGGAATGTGTCATGGGGTGGCATGTTTGTACTAGGGAGGCAACATGGGGAGTTTGGGAGTGTAAAGAACTAGCTACATGAGGTGTCATTTGAGCATTTTTCTGGTCCATGGGAGACTCAGCACATGGAGGGGGATCTTGCAAGGAGGAGGGGAGAAAGCAATAGGGATGTGGGTGGAAAGTGTTCAGTTCAATGCAGTGTGCAACTTCATCCCCTCAGTTACCCTAGCTGGTGAAGTAGCAAATGAAGTCTTTGAAAATACTAAATATGTTGCAAAACTAGGGTGAAAATTATGTAATCGCCTTTTCGATAGATTACACAACTTGACTTCAAAATTTTACAAATTTATGAGATGTAAATCTCTCCTGAAAAGGGAGGGCCCCTTCTTAACGCTAACGTAAGCGATAGTAAATCAAACAAATAATTACAAAATGTACACGAAACTCACGGAGTGGGGGGGTGTGTTACATTCATCCTTCTCTCTTTTTTCAGAGAAGATGTTTACAATGCTTCACCGTTGAAAGTTCACAATTCTTGATAACCTTAAACTAACAACTAGCAATAATACCAATATCTCTATCTCGTCAAAGCTGCCGAGATACTGTAAGGATTAATAACAAAACAAATAAAGTAAAAAGGAAAACTCCACGAAGGCATAAAGTCGTCTGCAGAAGCTTTTTCAATAATGTTGGATCCGTAGATGTACCGCTTGTTACGCTAGAAGCACAAAGTCTTCTTAGACGCAGCACTAACATCATGAACGACATAAGCACAAAGTCTTGTAGATCATCCAACAAAAGTATATCCAATAGCAATCTAACGATTACAAGCATTTAAAGTCTTGTAGATCCTTCGACAAAGTGATCTAAGAGTATGAATACTCATACGCGAAAAGTCTTGTAGATCACCCAACTTAATATGCAAGAGCATGAATGATTACAAGCACAAAGTCTTGTAGATCATTCAACCAATGATAAACAGAAATACAAATGCAATCTAAATAATAAATGTAACACAAAGTTTACATAAACTACTTAGAGTCCTTTAGATTCTTCAAACTAACCACTATCAAATAAGATCAACTCACAAAAGTATCGAATCCAACACAAAGTTTGGCTTGCAATCCTTTTCTTTATTAATTGAATCTCATTCACAAAGCATGAACGCAAAGTTTCACAAATTTGCTTCAAAAAGGGCAGCACTTCGTTGCAAAACACTAAAGGATTCTTTTACAATGAAAATCCCTCACATTATATAGAAAGAGGGATGAGCAAAATTAGGAAAGGGATTGAGAAAATCAGGGAAAGTTAGGTGAGCGATTTTAGGAGATCTCACCTAACTTTGACCAAAGTCAAAGTGTAATTTGTTTTCAAAATATTACATCTTTGATCTTGGTGTAATTACAATTTACAAAAAGACATTCGAAAATGTCGAGAAATATTTACAAGATGCATAAAGGGATGCACCGGAAATGTCTAACACTGGAGAACAGGAAGCTTCTTCATGTTTCTTTGCTTGGGCGTGGAGTCTTCATACTTCTTCCTGGTCTCCTGCATGAACTTTTTATTTGGAAGAACCAAGATCAAAGGATATCACCTTCGGGATCACTTGACGAGATCTGGAGAGAAACTGCAAGGATGGTGAATCAATAGACGTTAGCAAAAAAAGTAGCATTGGGAAGCGTGAAGTGAGAAACGATGTTGAGCAAGCGTGAAACGAGCAACTAGGCACGGAAAACGATGCGGGAGCGAAGAAACGGGGTCCGGAATGGAAATAGAGCAATTTTGAAGAGACTAGGTTAAAAACTGCCAAAAGTGTAAAGGTGTTAAAATTCAGCTCCATTGCACAAAAAATGACTAAGTCTGGAAGAAAAGTGCAAAGGTGCGAAAATTCAGCTCCATTGCACAAAAAATGACTAAGTCTGGAAAAAGATTGTGAAAAGTGTAAGGGCGCTAAAATTCAGCGCCCTTACATCTCAGGAAAATTGACTTTTGATGCAAGGGCGCTAAATTTTAGCGCCCCTGCACTTTCAGAGTTAGAATTATTTTGACATGTTCAACATGTTAGGGCGCTAAATTTTAGCGCTTCTGCATCTGAGACATGATTTTGTAAAACAGATGTAACGGTGCATGAAAATGGCGCTTGGGGTTTGCAAATTGTTTGTCTGCATGGAGTTGCCATTGAAATTGGAGAATAAAGAGAAAGCAAGGGTAACAACTTACAAAGATGAAACACGAAAAATGCTGGAGAAGAACTTCGAATTTCCAAAACACGTGATTGTGGCTTGAGAAGAACTCGCCCAGCAAGAAGAAAAGAAGAACAAAGACCATAAACAATGAGAATGGCGAAATAAAACACTTTTAAGTGAAAGAGAAAATTGAAAACCTAACTCAAGTCGAGCAATAAATTTAGGCACGAAAAGTGGCACGATTGACGAAAAATGCGAAAATCATGAAGAAACGTGCCAGGGCCAAAAAAGTCTAAGTGTCAGGAAAAAGTGTAATGGCGCTAAAATTTAGAGCTATTACATTTTTAGAAATTTCACTTTCATGCAGGGGCGCTAAATTTTAGCGCCCTTGCACTTTTTGTACTTAGCCAAATTTTGGCTTCAGGGCAGGAGCGCACTTTTTCAGTGCCACTGCATTTTTCGCAATTTGCTAAGTACAAAACAAAGGAGATCCTCAGGAAGGAGCTCGCTTCGGGCTGTCTCAAGCGAGGTGAACATGGGGAATCGCCTCGAATTGACCATCTCGGGAGGATTTGAAACGATTTTGAGGTAGCTTAAAACCACTTCGTTGCTTTACTTGAAACTCACTCTAATCCTAGAAACGTATTGCTCAGGGGGTTATCTGAACGCAGCTACCAGATTCGCGGATAACAATATGTTGCAAAACTAGGGTTGATTGGGAGATTTCAGGGGTTTCGGCCAAGCCTTGTTGATTTACATTGGTGGATTTTTGAAACCTGGTGCCCCATTTTAAATAGTGAAGTGCAAATTTATCCCAATGCAAAGGGGTTTTTTGTGGTGGTGTTTGAGAATGTGGAGGATAGAAACATGGTTCTCTGTGAATATCAATGGAGTTGGGAAGACAAACATTTGTTAATGTTGAAGTTGTGGCAACCCACTTTCAACCCAACTACTGAATATTTTGAGTTGGCTCCTCTTTGGGTAAGACGGTTGAATCTTCCTTTACACTTCTGGTTTGAATCATGCTTTGAAGCAATTGGAAACTCGTTGGGGAAATTTATGGGGGTTGATGAGGGTTCCTTAAATTTTCCCCATACTACTTATGCATGGATTTGGTAGAAATGAATTTTTCAAAAGCCCTCCTTGTAGATATAAATCTAAATGTTTCAAGTACAAAATGGAATCAAATTATTTACTATGAAGGTGTAATGAGCCTAACCCAATCTGACTCAAAACACTTCAATTTGTTGCCTTTGAAATTTTGTCAAACAATTGGTATGCAAAGTCTTCACTTGTTATTTGTGTTTTCAGTTTGTTGTTGTTTGCTTGAAATGATGTCAAATATGATTGAAATGATTTCAAAGGAATTCTATGATGTCTAATCAAAGAACCAAATGCAATGCAATTCTCTTTTTGAATTTTCAAATACAAATATATGAATACTACATGAGAAATGTGCATCTATAGCCAATTGACATTTTGTCAAACACTTGGCATGCATACTATTATGTTGATCATGAAGGATATAAACATGCTCAATACAACAAATAAATGACCTACAACTTATAACTCCTTTATTGAGATATATTTTCTAATACGTTGTTGATATAGAAAGGCCAAGACTCTTGGCATTACAATAGACATCAAATATGTGACAATGTTGATAAGAATATGCACCTACAGCTACAAGGAAGCAACAACTATCATGATGAATTTATATATTCAAATATATTAAAGAACTTGGAGTAATTGTGTTGATGAAACTAAGATGAAGAGCAGATAATGTGACAATGAA
>VDFB02128467.1:0-12089 GCA_007258455.2 Sequoia sempervirens | reverse complement strand
AGACTAATAAGACAGTAAGGGTGTCTTAGTCCTCCATAGCATATTCTGACAACTTCTTTGCATTTCTAGAATCCTTGTTACATTTCCAAACTTCCTAGGTACACATACCCTAACTTCCTATTGCTTAATTTCATCATTTACATCCTTCATTTAGCTTGCATTGCTAGGTTTTGTGAGTTGAATGTTAAAGTGTCTTTTCCAAGCTTTTGCTTGGTGGTGAACCCCTCAAAGCTTAAAGAACCCCTTCCTAGGTCTTCCTTATTGAGAATTGACTTACCTTTGAGGTTCATAGTCAATCTAATTAGGATTCCTAGGACATTATTTAGTGACCAAGAGAGAATAGGAGTGGTCATTTTGACCCACTTCCCATTTTCTCTTTGGTTTAGAGACATCCAATTGTTTTGGTCCCACTTTTAATGAGACATAACCTAATGTAGATTTCCTTTTCTCTAAATCACCTACAAAATCTGATTCAACATAACGACAAACTAAACCACTACAACCATCAAAGGTGATATAATAATCACTTATGCCTCTAAGATACTGAAACACCCATTTCACTGTTGACCAATACTCTTTACCTACATTTTCCATGTATCTACTAACAACACCAGCTACATGTGAAATATTTGGTCTTGTACATACTATCACATACATTAAACTTCCTACTACATTATCATATGGTACACAAGACATATAATCCTTTTCTTCTTTATTAATAGGACATAAACTTGAGTAAAGATTAAAATGAGAATCTAAAGGGATATTTACAAGTTTCACATTCTTTATACTGAATATTATGACGATCTTCTCCACATACTTTTTTTGTGATAACCAAAGCTTACCGTGTGTCCCTTTATTTGTGTACTTCCATTCCAATTTTTTTTTCTCTACTCCTAGAACCTTCATATCAAAAGTCCTAGCCATCTAAGCCTTTAACCCATTGATCTCAAATATGCTTTTCCTTGATACAAGAATATTGTCAATATATAATGCCAAGATAATGAATAAACCAATTTTCAAACTTTTAAAGTAAATACAATGGTAATAATCACTCCTTGTAAAATTTTGTCTCACCATGAAGGAATCAAACTTCTTATACCATTGTCCAGGAGACTACTTTAGGCCATACAATGACTTTTTGAGTTTTGAAACAAATTTCATGTTGTGATCTTGAAAAAATCCTTCTAGTTTTTCCATCTATATCTCCTCATCCAAATATCCATGTAATTTTATTTTTTCACATTTAATTGCTCCAACTTAAGATCAAGTAAATCAATAAGTGCTAAAACAACCCAAATAGAAACTAGCTTAAAAACTAGTGAAAATTTATCATGTTCAAATCAATACCATCCTTTTGAGAATACCCTTTTGGTATCAATATTTCTTTGTACATAACTTTCAAATTTATCATCAAAACCCTACTTCAATTTGAAGACCAATTTGCATCTAACAAATTTCCTACCCTTTTGGAGTTCTACTAGGTCCCATGTTTTATTTGTCTCCAAGGAATCCTTTTCTTCTTTCATTGCTATTTTCCATTTAGCATTTTTAGCACCATCCACTATTTCCTAATAACCAGGTTCCCCATCATTAGAAATAAAATCAATAGATGAAACATAATCATCATACCTTTTAGGTGGATTTATAACCCATGCAGATCTCCTTAGATCTAGATGTGGAATTTCCACATTTTCCTATAGATTTCTTGCATCCTCGTCTTCTTCTTTAGAAGCTTCTTGTTTCTCCCTATTTTCTATAGATGGATGATTTTTTGATTGATTTTTTTGATGTTGAGGTACTTGTTCCTATTTCCAATCAACTTCTACTATGTTTGATTTTATGAGAGGAGATTCATCAAATGTTACATCTCTATTAATAATGACTTTGTGGGTAGTAGGATCCCACAATCTGCATCCCTTAATTTAGTCACCATAACCAACAAAGTTATATTTCTTAGATTTGGGGTATAATTTAGAGCACTGATCTTTTTAAATAAGAGCATATACATCACAACCAAAAAAAATTAGATTTGAATAATCACAAAAATGACCTACCCATACCTCTTCAGGAATCTTGCAATCTATTACAACTGATGTTGATTGATTTACTAGATAACAAGTTGTAGAGACTGCTTCTACCCACAAATCTTGCCGCAACTTGTTATTATTGAGCATGCTTCTTTCTCTCTCTAGAAGAGTCATATTCATGTGTCAGCAACACCATTTTGCTAAGGACTATAAATAGTGGTTTTATGCCTTTCGATCCAAACTTCCTTACAATAACTTTCAAATTCCAAAGATGTGAACTCACCTCCATTATCTTTTTTAAACACTTGATTGTTCTATTGGATTTCTTTTCAACCAAAACTCTAAACTACTTAAATACACTAAAAACATTAGATTTTATTTTAAGAATATAGAACCACACCTTTCTAGAGTATAGTCATCTATAAATGTTAGAAAATATGATGATCATCCATAAGAAAATGTGGCATGGATGGTCCCCAATCATCTAAATGAATATTAGCTAGAATACCCTTACTTGTATGACTACCTACTTTAAACTTTTGTCTAGATTGCTTCACATAAACACAATCCTTGCATAAATTCAAATTCAAAGACTTTAGATTTGAAAGTAACTTATTGGCTTAACAGTACCTTCAATACTTTCTCACTCACGACCCAACTGTTGATGCCATAAATGACTAGAGTCATTTTCTTCTTTAGATACCACCATTGCTTCATTTATTATAGTACTCCCTTCTAACTTGTAAAGGTTTCTAAAAATTTTCTACCTTCATGATAACCAAAATACCTTTGGACACTTTCATTGATCCACCTTGACTTGTAAAATTATAACTTCTAGAATCTAAAATTCCCAAGAAAATTAAATTCTTTTTGAGTTTTGGTACATGTCTTACCTCTATTAATGTTCTCACAATATCATCAAACATTTTAATCTTAATTCTCTCAATCCCAACAGTCTTAGAAGCATTATTTCCCATAATAACAACACTACCATTAATAACTTGGTAAGAAGAAAACCAATTCTTATGTGGACACGTGATTAGAAGCACTAGAATCTGTAGACACTTAAAATTTCCCTACATGGTATTACACACTTAAATCTGGTCATTGTTTCGTCCTAAAATTTATCTTATTTTTTCCTATTTGATTAAGTAAGCCTAGTAATTTAATTAAATGTATCACTTTCATCTATTAACCTAATTAATTTAATTAGCTTAATTCACCCCCTTTCACACTAACATTTCATCTAGTTTAATTGAATAATGCAAATTATTTAATTTAACCCCCCTTTATCTCCTCTCATTTAATTAGATAATCTAAATCATTTAATCAAATGCCAATTCCCCCTTTCTCATTAAATAAATCAATTATTTAATGGAAATCCTCATATTCCTCAACTTGCACAATTAAAACTTTGTTTTAATTAATTAATTACAATTTTTCGTCACCCATCCACTTGTATAGGGAATATTCTAAAGGAATATTCTTCTATTTGGCTCCAAAAAGTGAATATTCCTTCCCAAAAAACCTTGTAACAAACTTTCTAACAACTTTGAAAGTGTGTTTGTTTGAATCATTGTGAACCATTGATTGATTCTTTGATCCATGTGATCTTTGATTCTCATCCATTGATGAGAATCTTTGATCCATGTCTTCACCCTTGATTCACCATTTTCTCCTATAAATACCTCACATTTTGGAGAGAAATAGATGCACTTCCATGAAACCAAATTTATGTTGCACCTTTGAATACTATCTCTATTCTTCCTTGCATCTAGTATCAATTTTTTCATCTTTTTCATCCATCCTTAGCATAGTTTCATCCATTTTAGCTCAAGCTTTTATCAATGGATTTTGATTAGATGCTCATTTTATCCAAGGGATTGGGAAAAAGGTTGTCATTCTATATCAATATGACACCAATCCCCCAATGGGATAAGGTTTGGAGTTCTAGATTAGGCTTCTTGTATACTTTCATGGCTTATTTCATGCTTAGTTTAATGGTTACTTGTTTTTGAAGCTTTTAAACATCTCATTGGGATTGTAGCTTAGGTAGTTAAATATGGCTTAAATATGTATGGATCTAATATATTTAGCTATTACTATGATTACAATCACATTGGGTCACTTTCAATGAACATTTATACTCTTGTATATTTTAGCTACTTGTTGCACTTTCGCTCTGACACCTTGGAAATATGGCATGATGTGAGCTTCCTACACACCTTTCTAATAGAGTTTAAGAGTACCAACACCTAGCAGATGCAATACCCTAGGTATGTGCTTTGAAACTTTTCTTGATTTGCATGTTTTTACTGTACTTTTAGGGTTTGAATTAGGTGGATTTAGAGCATCACTATATCATGATGCATTTGAAACAGATATTTTAGCGATGTGTCAGGTGATTTAGCTATAGCAATTCATTTAGTTTATAGTGATGCATCTAGTTTATAGTGACACGTTGAGGGATTTAGGTCCAACAATGCCATTTAAAAATGGTGATGCACTTTCTATAGAGCGATACACAATAGACTTGGGTAGAGCAACACTCTGAAATGTTGAGGTGTCAAAGAAAAAGTGCAGCAAGTAGCTAGAAGATGAGTGCTAATGAATTGAAAGTGACCCTTTAGCCTCTATTTATGCCTAAAAATTAGGGTTTTTTGCACTAATTTGAGGGGGAAACTAGGTTTTTCATCCTATTTTTCCAATTTATGAGCTATGGGGTATATTTTAAGACATTTTTATGTTTCTGAGCTTGTTTTTGAATCCCAAAACCATTTTTAGTGCCTGAATCAATGTTGAACCTTTGTCATGACATCAACCCAAAATTCCAAATTTCTACTCGATCTCTCAAGGGGGCAGGGTACCAGCTTAATTCCTTCTACTAGGGCAATAGTGGGGTATCCAAAAAAATATAATTTTTTTAAATTTTTGATCTAAGTAGCAACATTAATCTGAAAAGCATCAATCTTTGAACCAACATAATAGTTACCTCACTTCAAAGAGGGAAAAAATATAGAAACTTAAAATTTCCATGAATAGTATTACGCACTTGAATCTGGTCACTTATCAATATGATACCAATCTCCCAATAGGATAAGGTTTGGAGTTCTAGATTAGGTTTCCTTTATGCTTTCATGGTTTATTTCATGGTTAGTTTAATGGTTAATTATTTTTGAATATTTTGATCTCATGAGGATTGTAGCTTAGGTAGTTAAATATGGCTTAAATATGTATGAATCTAGTGTATTTAGTTATACTATGATTACAATCACATAATCTAATAACCATTCCTCATGATACTATAAGGAATTACAAATAGATAAAACTTCATCAACCATACATGAACTTGTCTCAACCTGATTTGTTTTTTTTTTCAAGTCATTTTTGTCTTCTTTCCTCTTCCAACAATCTTTCTTGAGATGCCCTAATTTCTTCTAGTACCAACATTTTCCCTTACCCTTTACCTCTCGAATCTTCCCCTTTTTTCTATGGATCGACCGCTAACCACATTATTTTTGATGTGATTTTTTTATGTTATATTTCCTCTGCAGCTCTTCAAACAACAAAGATTCCACAACAAAATCAAATTCAAGGGTTTTAGTTGTGCTAAAGTTAATAGAAGTGACTAGGTGATTCTAGGATTAAAGCAATGAACATGACAACATAACTGCCTTGTCTTCATCTTCGACTTTTACACTCATACTAGTTAATTAACATATAAGAGTATTGAATTTTTTTAAATGATCAAAAAAATTTATACCTTTCTTCATTCACAAACTATACAACTACCTCTTCAAGTAGATTTGATTTGTCAAGGAATTTGTCATATAAAGACTCTCCATTTTACTCCATAAGCTTGCTAATGTTTCCTCTTCAACAATATTGAAAAGAACATCATCTATAAACACAACCGAATTGTGCTAAGAGCTCTTGTATCAAGATCTTCCTAATCTTCATCAATCATTTTTTAAAATTTCTTTGAATTTCATATCAACACTTTGTGCAATCCTTGTTACACTGAAAATCCACTCATCTTGAGCTTCTATAGCTCAAAATTATTCTACCCATTGAATTTATGCACCTCAAACCTTGCATTTGAAACATTTTCCATTTGATTCTACAAAAAAAAACACCAAATCCTAACACATATGATGCAAAATAATTGCTCTGATACCACTTATTGTGGAAATGAAAACATAAAACCCACAAAATTAAAATATTGCAACACAATTTTTTTGCAAAGAAATACATAAGGAAATTAAATGGAAAAATATAATAATAGACAAGACATAGATTTATGTGGTAAAACCTTGACAATATGCCAAGAAAACCTCCATAGGGAAAAGTATCAACATTCTTATTGCTTAGAGAAATTGATTACAAACTTCATATAGTTGTTTCTCCTCAATTACAATTCATTACAATTTATTTTTCCTTCAAGGCAGCATGATGTATATAATATATTCAATTTGTGCCAAACTTAGAAAATCTAGCTTTGTTTTTATTGCTTTTTTTTTTCTTTTTTTTTTTATCTTTATCTTTTTAAATCTTTATCTTATCCAAAGATAATATTTTTATTTATTTTCTGTCTTTTCAAAAGATAAAAAATTTCTTTATTTCTAATCTTTTTGTCATTTCCAACACTTCGAAAATAAGAAAAATATTACATATGGTCTATTCCATTTATAAGAAGACTAAAATCAACTTCCTTTTATAATTAATCATTCATAGAACTCAAGAGTAAATTTGTAATAGTCCCACGTATAAAAAATAATAGTCCATTTATATTTTAGAAAAAAACATAACATATATACAATATTTTCTAACTATTACCCCTACCACTCATCTCACTAAATGTATTCCTAAATACGGCTAATAGACATCCACATAATAAAAAAATCTAATTGAACTCTAACTTTCCCTATGTAACATATGCACATAATAGTTGTTTACCAAAAGACTGAGCCCTTGCAAACCACTTTTATAATTAAGATATTATAGTTTGACCTACCTCCTCATTTTGAGGAATCAACTAACATCAATAGAAGGTAATGATTTTATTATTACATCAATAGTTACATCGATAGGCATTTACAATGAAAATAATTTCCTTTCCATTCTGTGTACATAAAAATAAGAGAGGAAATCTCGGTCCAATACCAAAATTAGGCCTTACAATTCTACTATCATAATATTGTTTACCCATTCTTATAAAAATATATATAACTAAAAGGACAATGGCCCCCATGGGAGTGAGAGTTTAGGTTAAAATTTTAATGGAACTTTATATAGTTATCCAATCATTGACACTTAAATTCAATTAATTAGCCAATAGGCTATTTGTGTGAACTTTGCTCAGAATTTTCATCAGCCTTCCTGGTTTTAGACTTTTCCAGTGCTGGGGAAAAGGTTTCAAATTGTTTTCCTGCTTTGGTGAACTTTTGTTAGAATTTTTGTCAACCTTCCCAGTTTTTCAGGTCTTCGACACCGTGGAAAAGGTGGCAAATTGGTTTTTTTATTTTTTAAATAAAAAATATTTGGTGCAAGGATAGAGAAGGCCAACGAAATGGCATTAGCATTAATTGTTGTATGGTTTCCATGTAGTGGTGATGGTGCAAGTAACATTTGTCTTTAAAGTCCTCAGAAAACAAAGCGAATGTCTATGCAATTTTTGATAACGCATTGTTGGGTGTCATTCTCGGGGTTTATCTTGTTGTTCAAGATAGTTGTGAGTGAGGAGGGCAAGCTTCTATGAAGGTGCAAATGTGTCCATTGGTTGTGGAATTTTTGTGAAGGTGGTTGGAGGTTATTTTGAGTTTTTTTCATGTGTTGATGGTTGTAAAAGCACTAGAAAAGTGTGGGTTGTGATAATTTTGTGCCCATTTTTTTTCAGGCGGTGGTGAAAGAATGGGGGGCAGAGAAAGCAAGCGGGAAGAGGTGTATTCGAAGGAAGTGGGAAGAGGTGCATGTTGAAAAAACCATTTGTCCAGTATTTCTAAATAGATTATGTTATTTTCCAAAGGGGATTGTTGATTGTTGCTCTGTAGCTTAGTCTCAATTGTTTGGTTTATGGTTTCCATGTAGCTGCCATGTGTGGAAGGCAATATTGTTTATTTTTCGCATTTCCTATGTTGAACTCATGTGTTTTTTGTGGGATTTTTCATCTGGATTACTCTTGAAACCAATATTGTTTCATTGTGTTGATTATTGTTAAAAAGACTATAGTTTTGTTAGTTTTGGCATGTGGGTGACTGATGGGTATATTGTTTCATTTATGGCTTGTGTTTTGTGGGAATAGTTGCAAAATAGTTAATCTGGTGTGTTTTTTGGTTAATCTTGAAAGTGAGTATTTTTGTGTTATGTGGGTTTTGGCTTGTGGGTGACCGTTGGCTATATTGTTTCCTTTATGTCTTCCTTTTTGTGTGAATGGTTGCAAAATAGTTAATCTGGTGTGTTCTTGGTGAATTTTTCCATCTAGGTTGTTGTTGAAACCAATATTGATTCATGTATGGTTCACTTTTTCAGGTGAAGGTTTTGAATCGGTCTGTTACTGCGAGCTTTTTGTATTTTGTGTGTTTTTCATGCAGGTCACTATTGAAAGGCATGTTTTTATGGCGATGGTTGCAACGCATTGAGATAGTTAATGTTATATAGGTTGCATTGTTTTAAGGTATATTGCTACCTTTTGAAAAGGGTCTATTGAGAAAAGACTATATAGTTTGTTCACACCATTATTGTTTGATTTATGGTTCGACTTTTGTGCGAATGTTTTTGTATGGGTTTGTCACTGTGATTTTTAGTGTTTTGTAGGTTTGGCCATCTGGGTGATTGTTGATAATAATATTGTTTTATTTATGGCATTCATTTTGTGGTGATGGTTGTAATGCAATAAAATAGTTAATGTTATGTGGTTCATGTTGTTTTTCATAGGGCATTGTTCACTGTTTTTGTCTACCTTAGCCTATATTGTTTCATTTATTGCTTCGATTTAGCATGGTCGAGTGGTGGATTATTTTTTTATTTTTATATGAAAATCATTTGGCACACCGATAGACAAGGCCAGTGAAATGGTATCATATATATATATGTATAACAGCGAGAAACGAAAGTAAAAATATAATTATTTCTCAACAAAACATTATAAAAAATTGAAAGGATATAGCCTTCTTAGGATTGCCTTCTCGAATAATAACAGTGACAGAGCCATCAAGAAATATACTCCTTTCAAAATAGAACCTTATCTATATATATATCTATATATGTGTATATGTATATATATATACATAAGAAATATATATATCTATAGATGTGTACATGTATATATATGTGTGTGTGTGTGTGTGTGTGTGTGTGTGTATGTATATATATACATGAGAAATATATATATCTATATATGTGTATATGTATATATATGTGTGCATATGTGTATATATATATGTGTGTGTATAATAGTGAGAAACGAAAGTAAAAATATACTTATTTCTTAACAAAACCTTATCAAAAATTGAAAGAATATAGCCTTCTCAGGATTTCCTTCTTGAATATTAATAGTGACAAAGCCATTCAAACATATACTCCTTTATGAATAGAACCTTATCAAAAATTGAGACAATATAGCCTTTTCAACAACACCTTATCGAAAATGAAACAATATAGCCTCAGGTAGAGAAGAGTAATCAACAATACCTGATGTAACCAAACATAGAGTGTACAACATTAACTATTCTATTCTTTTGCAACCATAGCTAGAAAATGGAAGCCATAAATTAAACATCATTGGTTTCAACAATGAGCCAGATGGAGAAACCCAGAAAACTATAGCCATAGAGCCCATGCAGAATGATAGCCATGTAACACAACCATAAATGAAACAATGTTTCTTTTCCAAATAATATTGTCTTCTATCAACAAAACCTTATAAAAAATTGAAACAAACTAGCCTTTTGAATAGAACCTTATCAAAAATGAAACAATATAGGCTGAGCTAGACAATAACAATCGAGAAAAAACTGCATTACATCAACAATTTTATTCTATTACCACGCAGATGGAGAATATAGCCTTTTCAGTAGCACCTTATCGAAAATGAAACAATATAGCCTTGGGTAGGGAACATTAATCAACAATGGTACCTAATGTAACCAAACATAGAACCAACAACATTAACTATTTTATTCTGTTCCAACCATAACCAAAAAATGGAGGCCATAAATCAAACAATATTGGTTTCAACAACGACCCATAATAAACAATACCTGATGTAACCAAACATAGAGTGTACAACATTAACTATTTTATTCTATTGCAAGCATAACCAGAAAATGAAAGCCATAAATTAAACATTATTGGTTTCAACAGTGAGCCAGATGGAGAAACCCACTATATATATACAAAACTGTAGACATAGAGCCCATGTAGAATGATCGCCATATAACGCAACCATAAATGAAACAATATTTCTTTTCCAAATAATATTGTCTTTTATCAATAGAACCTTATCGAAAATTGAAACAAAATAGCCTTGTGAATAGAACCTTATCGAAAAATAGACAATATTGGCCGAGCTAGACAATAACAATTGAGAAAAAACTACATTATGTCAACAATTTTATTCTGTTGCCACACAGATGGAGAATATAATCTTTTCAGTAGCACCTTATAAAAAATGAAACAATATCTAGCCTTGGGCAAGGAACATTAATCAACAATACCTAATGTAACCAAACATAGAGTGTACAACATTAACTATTTTATTTTGTTGCAAGCATAACCAGAAAATGAAAGCCATAAATTAAACATTATTGGTTTCAACAATGAGCCAGATGGAGAAAGCCACAATATATACATATATATATACATACTAACTTGAGAAATATATATATCTATATATGTGTGTGTATATATATATATGTGTGTATGTATGTATGTATGTATGTATGTATGTGTAGACACCTAAATTTAATCACTTCCATATGATTAAATTTGTTGCATTCACGTCTATCATATTAATATTAATTTATTAAATTAATATTACACCCTTTGTCCCATAAAGTACTTAATTTAATAATTAATACTTTATCGTTTACCCTTATTCCTCTCTAAATTAAATAAATACACTAATTTATTTAATTTAGTCATTCTGCCTCTTTTTGATTTAAAAATCAATTTAAAATTCCTCACTTTCTCTCTCCTTGTCACATCCTCCAACATTTGCCACTTGCCTCTAACCTTCTGTTAATTAACCTAATCCAATATTTGCACAACCTTAACCAAAATCATTAACTAAATTTAGCACCTCTTTTTGGTCAATTCTTCCATTTTTCCTTTTTGATGTTAACCCTCTCTCCTATGTGAATTTTTAATTCACATTTATTTGCTCTAGATTCCCCTCCTTTAAATGTGAATTTTTAATTCACATTCCATTCTCCCAAGGCTTCTAGAACCTTGGACTTGTCACAATCTCCACATGTGACCAAGTCCCACCCTTTTGGAGCCCACCTTTTATCCTCTAGATCATCTTATGAATGTGAATTTTTAATTCACATTTATCCTCCCAACCACCTTTCATTTTCCCATGTAGATTTTTGAGGAATTCTAAAATTCCTCAAAAGTCCCTTTCACTCCCACTTGGGGACAAGAAATCCCTTTTTGTGGAAATCTCCTCACTCCCCAAGGTGCATGTCCTTTTCCCACCTCATGTACCTTCTTGACACCTCACCTACACCTCATATCCTCTTGTCCACTTCACCCTCCACATGTCAAGATGTTAGGGCTTGTGGGTTCTCAACCCACCATAGCCCTTCATCTTGGCCTTGTTGGAGCAATCTTGACCATTGAATTCTCTAGAGAATTCAAATTCTCCTATAAATACCCCCTCTTCAAGGGCATTTACAACACTTAGCTATCTTGCATCCTTATGCTGTCATTTTGCATTCTCAACACTTTGCACTCTCATAACTACATGCTGTCCAAGCCTTTTTCAATCATTCAACCATCTTTGTCCATCATTTTGCATATTGAAGCTTGCATTATAGATATTCAAACAATCATCTAAGG
>VDFB02128466.1:0-13503 GCA_007258455.2 Sequoia sempervirens | reverse complement strand
ATTTTATGTATGTATGCATGTATGTATGTATGTATGCATGTATGTATTAATGCATACATGTATGTATTCCTATATGTATGTATGTAAGATTGTATGTACATATGTATGTAGGATTGTATGTACATATGTATTATTTTTGTGTGTGTGTAAGTATGTATGTATGTTTGTAGAGAGAGGAATAATTTTAAGAGAGAGAGAAAGAGAGTTGTCTAGGTAGGGTGGGAGGAAGGGAGGGAAGGAGGGAGAGACTTGAGAGAGAGAGAGAGAGAGAGAGTTTTGAGAGAGGGATAGGGGGTGAAAGGGAGAAACTAAGAGAGAGGGAGTGGGAGAGAAGGGGTTGGAGTGAGAGGTACTTATCTAGGTAGGGTGGGAAGGATAGAGGGAGAGAGGGAGAGAGAGAGAGGGGGTTGGGAGAGAGAATTGAGAGAGTGAGAGAGAGAGAGAGAGAGAGAGAGAGAGAGAGAGAGAGAGAGAAAAGGGGGAGAGAGAGAGGGAGGAGAGAAAGAGAGTTATGGAGTAAGGTTCAGGGAGAGACTTGAAAGGAGTGTGAGGGTGAGAGGAGATACTTATTAGATAGGTAGTGAGAGGGAGTGGGAGAGAGAGGAGGTGAGAGAGATGGAATGTGAGAGTGAGAGACTTGAGAGAGAAACGGGGTGTCAGAGGGAGTGACCTGAAAGAGGGGGAGAGAGAGGAGGGTGGAGTGAGGGGACTTATATAGGTAGGGTGGGAGGGATAGATAGAGAGAGGGGGGAGAGAGAGAGTTACCTAGGTAGGATTCCAAAGGGGGAGAATTGAGAGAGAGAGGGGGTGGGAGGGAGAGATCTAAGAGATATGGAGAGAGAGGGATTGGTAGAGAGAGGGAATGATGGAGAGGTAGTGCGAGACATATAGAGATAAATGGATAGAGGGAGAAAGAGAGTGGTAGGGATTGATTGAGTGAGAGGTAGATAGAAAGAGGGAGAGGGTAGATGGAGACAATTAGATAGGGTAGGAGAGAGGGAGGGAGAGAGAGGTGAGATGTATAGATAGAGAGAAAGGGACAGGGGTTGACGGTATAGGGTTGAGGTATTAGGGTGAAGGACCTATAGGTCTGATGGTTTATGCTATTGGGTTTATGGTATAGGGTTGAGGATAGAGGGTAGAAGGTTTAAGGGTTTAGGGTTGAGGGTTTAAGGTTGAGGGTAGAGAGTTTACGGTATAGGTTTGAGGGTATATGGTTGAAGGATTAGGTTGAGGGTCCAATGTAAATGGTAGAGGGTATAGGGTTTGAGGATTTAGGGTTTAAGAGATTAAGGTTGAGGGATTAAGGACTGAGGGTTGATAATTGACGGCTAAGGGTTTAATGTATAGAGTAGAGGGTAGAGGGTGGAGGGTTTAATGGTTTAGGGTTTAATGTTGAGGGTAGAGGATTGAGGGTATAGGGTTGAGGGATTAGGGTTGAGGGATTATGGTAGAGATTTTACTTGGGTTTAAGGGTTGAGGGATTAGGGTTGAGGAACTAGGGTTAAGGGTAGATGGTATTGGGTAGAGGCTAGAGGCTAGAGGGTTCAAGGGTTGAGAGTTGAGGGTTGAGGGTTGAGGGTTTAGGGTTTAGGGTTGAGTTTTTAAGGGTTAAGGGTTGAGGGTTTAGGGTTGAGGGATTAGGGTAGAGAGGAGGGAAGGATAGAGGGAGTGATGGAGGGATAAGTGAGATAGAGAGGAGAGAACGAGAGGGAGGGAGAGGGAGGTAGAGAGATAAATGAGGGTTGAGGATCTAGTGTATAGGGTAGAGGGTTGAGAATAGAGGGTATAGTGTTGAGGACCTATAGGGTTGATGGTTTAGCGTATTGGGTTGAGGGTATAGGGTAGAGGGTAGAGGGTGGAGGGTAAAAGGTTTAATGGTTTAGGGTTGAAAGTTAAGGGTTTAGGGTAGAGGGTTTAGGGTATAGGTTTCACAACATATGGTTGAATGATTAGGGTTGATGATCTAATGTATAGGGTAGAGGGTATAAGGGTTGAGGGTTTATGGTTTAATGATTGAGGCTTGAGGGATTAAGGGTTGAGGGTTTAGAATTAAGGGTTTAGGGTGTAATTTATAGGGTAGAGGGCTTAAGGGGTATGTGCAGGATCATGATGGGCCAAAAAGTGGCAATATATGATGGGTATGTGTAGGGTATGTGGCTGATAATTTTTTTAGCAAATTGATGAAATGAAAAGGGTTTTAAAAGGGATATTCTCAGCTTTCCACAATATAAATTATGCTTTACTTTGAATTTAATAAATTATTATTATCCATTTTCTATTTGAATTATGACTAAAGTTAGGTTATTAAGGCTAATTGAAAAACATCTATATTTTGAAGCTTGATTATCACATTTTTAATCAAAACATGTGGCTATTCTATGCTTGCATACTATGGGATTAAAAATATTGAATTTCTTGAATTTTGACTAAGTTAAAGATTGAAATTGGACATATGAGTTTTTATATTTTTAAAAGTTGTAATAAAAAAATAGTATTCCATTATTTACTTGGAAAAAATTACAAAAAATTAGCCATCACATCCGGACATAGGTCCTCTACTTATATCTAAAATATTATAAAGAATGTTTTAATTTTGTATTAGCAGGGTGGTTTAAAAAACACCTACTTATTTTTTTCCACAGAAATTTAGAATGCTTGCATTTGAAATTTCAAATTTTCACCAAATAGATTTAAAAAAACCTAGTAGTTTAGAAACTACATTCAATTTTCTATAGATTCTATTCTTACATAATTTTGAAATAATATAGATAACTTATTCAATTTTTTACGTCAAGTTTCCTAACTCTGATTTTTCTGAATTTTTTTCCACTTAAGGGATTGTTTTTTCCATGATGATCTTCCACATACCCTAAGAGTTTAGGGTCTAAGGGTTGAGGGTTTAGGGTTTAAGGTTGAGGGTAGATGGTTGATGGTATAGTGTCGAGGGATTAGGATTACATGTCTAATATATAGGGTATAGCATATAGGGGTTGAGGGATTAGGGTTTAAGGTTTGAGGGTTGAGGGTTGAGGATAGAGGGTTGAGGGTTGAGGGTTTAAGGGTTGAGGGTTTAAGGGTTGAGGGATTAAGGGTTGATGGTTTAGGGAATAGGGTAGAGAGTTTACTTAGGTTTAAGGGTTTAAGAGGGATTAGGGTTGAAGGATTAGGGATGATGGTAGAGGGAATAGGGTAGAGAGTTTACTTAGGTTTGATGGTTTAAGAGGGATTAGGGTTGAAGGATTAGGGATGATGGTAGAGGGT
Source organism: Sequoia sempervirens (assembly GCA_007258455.2). NCBI lineage: Eukaryota > Viridiplantae > Streptophyta > Pinopsida > Cupressales > Cupressaceae > Sequoia > Sequoia sempervirens. The sequence continues at coordinate 10,239 of VDFB02128466.1, read as the reverse complement.
ATTGGGTTTAGGATAGAGGGTAGAGGGTTTAACAGTTTAAGTTTTAATTGTTGAGGGTTGACAGTTGAGGTTTTAGGTTTGAGTGTTTAAGGGGTTAAGGGTTAAGGGATTAAGGTAGACATGGAGGGATGGATGGAGGGAGAGATGGAGGGATAAGTGAGATAGAGAGGATAGAATAGGAGGGAGGGACAAAGATAAACAAGGGTTGAGGATCCAATTTATAGGGTATAGGGTTGAGGACCTATATGGTTGACGGTTTAGGGTATTGGGTTGGGGGTATAGGGTTGATGGATTAGGGTTCAGGGTACATATGGTTGAAGGATTAGGGTTGAGAATTGAGGGTATAGTGTTAAGGACATATAGGTTTGATGGTTTAGGTTATTAGGTTGAGGGTAGAGGGTTGATGGATTAGGGTCGAGGGTACATATGGTTGAAGGATTAAGGTTGAGGGTCCAATGTATAGTGTATAGTGTATAGGGACTTATATTTTAGGGTTTAAGGGTTGATTGTTGATAGATTAAGGGTTGAGGGTTAAGGGTTTACTGTATAGGGTAGAGTGTAGAGGGTAGATGGTTTAAGGGTTGAGGGTTGAGGGTTTAAGGTTGAGGGTAGATGATTGAGGGTATAGGGTTTGGGATTAGGATTTGAGGGTCCAATGTATAGGGTAGAGGGTATATGGGTTGAGGGATTAGGGTTTAAGGGTTGAAGGTTGATGGTAGAGGGATTAATGGTTTAGGGTTGAGGGAATAGTGTAGAGAGATTACTTGGTTTTAATGGTTTAAGGGTTAAGGTTGGAGGGTAGAGAGTAGAGGGTTTAAGGGTTTAGGGTTTAATGGTTGAGGGTTGAGGGTTGAGGGTTTAGCATTGCATGTTTAATGGTTTAAGGGTTGACGGTATACGGTTGAAGGATTAGGGTTGAGGTTCCAATGTATATGTTAGAGGGTATAAGGGTTGAGGGTTTAGTGTTTAAAGGTTGAGGGTTGAGTGATTAAGGGTTGATGGTTGATAATTGAGGGTGCAGGGTTTAATGTATAGGGTATAGGGTAGAGGGTAGAGGGTTTAAAGGTTGAGGGTTCAAGGTTTAAGGTTGAGGGTAGAGGATTGAGGATATTGGGTTGAGGGATTAGGGTTGAGGTTTCAATGTATAGGGTGAAGGGTATATGGGTTGAGGGATTATGGTTTAACGGTTGAGGGTTGAGGAATTAGGGTTGAGGGTAGAGGGTAGAGGGTAGAGGGTATTGGGTTGAAGGTAGAGGGTAGAGGGTTTCAGGGTTTATGGTTTAATGGTTGAGGGTTGATGGTTTAGGGTTTAGGGTTGAGTGTTTAAGGGTTTAAGGTTTGAGGGTATACGATCGATGGATTAGGTTAGAGAGGGAGGGATGTATGGAGGGAGAGATGGAGGTATAAGTGAGATATAGAGGAGATAAGAGGAGGGAGGGACATATATATATGAGGGTTGAGAATTTAGGGTATAGGGTTGAGGACCTATAGGGTTGATGGTTTAGGGTATTGGGTTGAGGGTATAGGGTTGAGGGATTAGGGTTGAGGGTAGAGGGTAGAAGGTTTAAGGGCTTAGGGTTGAGGGTTAAGGAGTGAGGGTAGAGGGATTAGGGTATAGTTTTGAGGGTATATGGTTGAATGATTAGGTTAGATGGTCTAGGGTTTTAGGGTTTAGGGTTTAAGGGTTGACGCTTGAGGGATTAAGGGTTGAGGTTTGAGAATTGAGGGTTTAATGTATAGGGTAGAGGGTAGATCATTTAAGGTTTAAGGGTTTAAGGGTTAAGGGTTGAGGGATTAGGATTGAGGGTCCAATGTATAAGGTAGAGGGTATATGGGTTGAGGGTAGAGGGTATATGGTTTAAGGGTTGAGGCTCCAATGTATAGGGTAGAGGGTATAGGGGTTGAGGAATTAGGGTTTAAGGGTTGAGGGTAGAGGGGAGTAGGTTGAGCATAGAGAGTAGAAGGTTTAAGGGTATAGGTTTTAAGGGTTTAGAGTTGAGGTTTTAGATTTTAGGGTAGAGGGTTTAGGGTATTAAGTTTGAGGGTCCAATGTTGAGGGTAGAGGGTAGAGGGTAGAGAGTATTGGGTTGAGGATATAGTTTTTAAGGGTTAATGGTTTAGAGTTTAAGGTTGAGGGTGGAGGGTTGAGGGATTAGGGTTGAAGGTAGAGGGTATTGGGTTGAGGGTAGAGGGTATAGGTTTTAAGGGTCGAGGGTAGGGGGTTTAGGGTAGAGGGTTTAAGGGTTGAGGGTAGAGGGGAGAGGGGGGAGAGAGAGGGGGGGAGTGAGTAAGTGGCATCGAGATAGAGGGTAGAGGGTAGAGGGATTTGGGCTTTATGGTTTTAGGGTTAAGAGTTTAGAGGGTTAAGTGAGGGATAGAGATAGATGGATTGAGTGAGAGGGGTAGAAGCAGGAGAGTGGGGTGGGAGGAGAGACTTGAGAGAGAGAGGGAGTGGAGTGGGAGAGAGATAGGGGTAGAGGGATAAGAGTAGAGGGTAGAGGTTTAAGGGTTAAAGGGGGTAAGGGGAGAGGGAATGGGGGAGTGAGAGAGATACTAGAGGGAGAGGGTTGGAGGATTAAGGCTTGAGAGAGAGGGTTTAGGGTTAAGGGCAGAGGGGATAGAGATAGGAATTAGTGAGTGAGAGAGAGACTTGAGAGAGGGAGAGGGGGTAGGAGGGAGAGACTTGAGAGAGAGAGAGAGTGGGAGAGAGATAGAGGGTAGTGGGTTGAAGGGTTGAAGGGTTGAAGGGTTAAGGGTAGAGGGGAGAGAGATAGTAGTGAGTGAGTGAGAAAGAGAGACTTGAGAGAGGGAGGGGGATATAAAGGAGGGGCTAGGAGGTAAAGGGTTTAAAGGTTTAATGGTAGAGGGTAGAAGGGATAGAGAGAAAGAAAGAAAACAAACCTATAAAAAATAAACTTTCTCATAACACAAGCACATTTTGAAGTAGTAGAGATATGGTTGTTATTTTAGCAAATACATAGCGTGTTTGCATTATAATGCAAGTGAATTTTGTATTGCTATAAAAATGGTTAAAAACTCAATAACCCATGATATCAAGGCCCACATTCTATGTCTCTAAATTATACACATTTTCTAACAGTAGGAAGCTTTTGGGTGATTTTCCAGTGTGCATTTTAGGGTGCTGCATTTCATCAGCTTTAGAATGTTTTTCTAACACTTCAAGCAGCAGGGAGTGCCAATAGAGAGAGTGCTCAACATCATTCAGGTAAATTGTAGTGTGTCCACAGTGGGGACTGGAGAGAATAAGCTTTGAAAAAAGTCAAATTGTTGAGAGTTTAAAAAGAAAGAAGAAGAAAAGGCTACATAATTGGGTGAGAAATCCTTCATTTGAAACTCAATTTCTTAGGTATGTGAAGTCTTAACACATTTTATTTCATTCTATTTTGGCTTGCTTTGATTTTTTTTATTTTCCATATTCCATGTTGATCATTGTTTGTTTTTCATTACAACCTTAGCTTGTCAATGCACATTTTAAATTACACAATTCTTTACAATTGCCAATTACATTTTTAAACCACATCTCTTTGAGGCATTTTGTTAAAAAATTGACTTACCTTGTGTATGCTTCCATATTTTGTATACACATATATATGACATAAGTTATAAGTAAATTAATACATCATTTCTCAATACTTTACTATGGATGTGCATACCACTCTCCAAAGCTTCCATTTTTTTATACACATGGGGGATGTTGGAAAATGTAGTTGAATTTGGTTTTACACCTATAAATTGCATGTGCTTAGAATTTTCTAAAGATTTCTCAATAAATCTATTTTGTGCATATCTTGCAATCATTCTAGTCCACAAGGACATATCTCATTGAGGTATTTTGTCAAATAGTTAGACCAAGAAGTTGATTTCCTTGTCTATGCTACCAAAATTTCCATACATGTCTACCAAAGCATTTTAAAAAACAACATAGACAAGGCAATTAGTTGTTTAAAGAAATGCCTCAAAGAAATGGGGTCTCATGGTGATGTGCATTTTATCAAACAACTGATTGCATTGTCTATGCTACCAAATTTTCCATACATATCTCTACAAAATCAGAATATACTCCTCCCACATTGATAGATCCTTTAATCTATTTTAGTTTTCATCTCTATTTCTAAATTTAACTCATCACTAAACTTACCTCATCACTAACTTACCTCATCACTAACTTACCTCATCACTAATGTTGTGATATATTTTAAATGTTTCCCTGATTAGTCTACCTACAAGGGATTTTAACCCATATCTCCACTATTTAAAAGACTCTTTATTTAAGGCTAAGTTAGCAACATGGGGAAATGTGAAACCTATCTTACAATCATGGCATGCCACAAGACAATGCGACGTAGTTGACAAGGTAGGGGCAGCGTTAAAAAATTCCTCATAGAAATGGGGACTCATGGTGATTTACATCACCATGAGTCCCAATTTCTATGAGGCATTTTTTCATGCTACCCTTACCTTGTCAACCCTACAACATTGGAAATATAGTGAGCTCACTCACTTGCCAATGTAGTAGGGTTGACAACGTAGGGGAAGTGTGAAAAAATGCCTCCTAAAAATGGGGTCTCATTGTGATTTACATCACCATGAGACCCCACATCACCATGACTCCCCATTTATATGAGGAATTTTTTCATGCTGCCCCTACCTTGTCAACCCTACCACATTGGCAAGCTAGTGAGCTCACTAGCTTGCCAATTCGGTGGAGTTGATAAGGTAGGGTCAGTGTGAAAAAATGCCTCATAAAAATGGTGTCACTGTGATGTAAGGTAGTAGAAACATGAAAAAGTGACTCATACAAATGGGGTATGATGGTGTTTTACATCACTATGAGACCTCATTTCTATGAGGTATTTTTTCACACTGCCCCTATCTTGTCAACCCTACCGAATTAGAAAACTAGTTTGATCACTAGCTTTCCAATGCTCACATGATTTTTTGGATGGAATTCCTTAAATAAATGTGGTAATTTCGTATGCCATGATTGCAAGATAGGATAAAAATGGAAGCATGGACAAGGAATGTAAATTTATTGACAATAATATTTTCTTCGAAATGTATACAAAATTTGGTAGCATTGATAAGCTAGTGAGCTCACTAGCTTGCCAATGTGGTAGGGTTGACAAGGTAGGGGAAGGGTGAAAAGATGCCTCATAGAAATGGGGACTCACGGTGATGTGTAGAATATTTTCATGTTTCCCCACTCACTAGCTTGCTAATGTGGTAGGGTTGACAAGGTAGGGGCAGCGTGAAAAAATGTATCATAGAAATGGGGACTCACGGTGATGTAAATCACTATGAGACCCCATTTCTATGAGGAATTTTTCATGCTGCCCCTACCTTCTCAACCCTATCAAACTGGTAAGATAGTGAGCTCATTAGCTTGCCAATGTTCACATGATTTTTATGATGGAACACCTTACAGAAATGTGATATTGTGGCATGCCATAATTGCAAGATAGGCTCAAAATGGAAGCATGGACAAGGCATGTGAATGTTTGACAATAATGTTTTCATAGAAATGTATGCAAAATGTGGTAGCATTGAAAAGATAGTTTTCTCACTAGCTTTCCAATTTGGTAGGGTTGACAAGGTAGGGGTTGTGTGAAAAATGCCTCATAGAAATGGGGTCTCACAGTGATTTACATGAGGAATTTTTTCACATTGCCCCTACCTTGTCATTACATCATTGTGAGACCCCATTTCTATGAGGCATTTTTTCACATTTCCCATAACTTTTCAATCCTACCACCTTGGAAAGCTAGTGAGCTCACTAGCTTTCCAATTCGGTAGGGTTGACTAGGTAGGGGCAGTGTGAAAAAATTCCTCATAGAAATGGGGTCTCATGGTACCGAATTAGCAAGCTAGTGAGTTCACTAGCTTGCAAATTCAGTAGGGTTGACAAGGTAGGGGCAGTGTGAGAAAATTCCTCATAGAAATGGGGTCTCATAGTATTTACCATGAGACCCCATTTATATGAGGCATATACCATGAGACCCCATTTCTATGAGCCATTTTCTCGCACTTCTTGTATGTTTTCAGCCCTATTGAGTTGTCAAGCTAGTGAGCTCACTAGCTTGCCAATGCTCACATGATTTTTTAGATGGAATGCCTTAAAGAAATGTGGTAATGTGGCATTCCATGATTGCAAGATAGGCTCAAAATGGAAGCATGGAAAAGGTATGTGAATTTTTTGACAATAATTTTTTTCATAGAAATGTATGCAAAATTTTGTAGCATTGAGAAGCTAGTGAGCTGACTAGCTTTCCAATTTGGTAGGGTTGACAAGGTAGGGGTAGCATGAAAAATTCCTCATAAAAAATGGGGTTTCACGGTGATGTCACTAACTTTCCAATTTGGTAGGGTTGACAAGGTAGGGGTAGTGTAAAAAAATTCCTCATAGAAATGGGGTCTCATAGTGATTCATTTTTCACACTACCCCTTCCTTGCCAACCCTACTGCATTGACAAGCTAGTGAGCTCACTAGCTTGCCAATGCTCACACAATTATTTTGATGGAATTCCTTAAATAAATGTGGTAATGTGGCATGTCACGATTGTAAGATAGGATAAAAATGGAAGCATGGAAAATTCATGTGAATTTTTTTACAATAACATTTTCATAGAAATGTATGCAAAATGTGGTAGCATTGACAAGCTAGTGAGATTACTAGCTTTCCAATGCAGTAGGGTTGACAAGGTAGGGTACTACGCTCTTAATATTAGTGTACATCGGGATATGAATAGTTGGCTTGTGGCTATCTTAACTCTTTGTTAAGTCATATTATAATTAGTATATTGTTATTTAATTTTTTAGGTCAGCCTAAGACTTATATAGGTGTGTCTAAGTCAGCCTAGTTGATATCCTAGGCATAAATTATAGGAGGTTGTGAGTCTTATTTCATCATCAAGTTGTGAAGTGTGTTCTCATTAGAGATATTTGGAGTTTTTACCCCTTGAAGTGGCTTTTTATTCTCAGTTATTATCAATTATTTTTAGCATATTTCATATCATATTCTCCTATTGTGCAAGTTATTTCATAACAAGTGGTATCAGAGCATGATCTTGGCACTGTAGAGGCAAGGTTTTTTTCTCAATTTTGGAGGTGATTTTGGGAAGAGAACATCTTTCAGATTTTGGTAATTTTTTTTTAATTTTTAAAGGGTTTTTGAAGAACATAGTAAATAAGCTACAATATAGATTTCAGAATAATTGGAGTAGAATTAAGCGAATTATTGGAGAATTAGGGTTTCTACTCATTGTTTTTGGGAATATGCATATTTCGTACATCTTGTTGAATTGGAGTCTAATTTTTATTGGGTTTTTGAAGACATACTAAAGGAGATTATAGTAAAAAATTTGGAGGAATTAGAGCAGAAATAGACAAGTTATTGAAAAATTAAAATTTTCACAATTATCACTCTCCACGCTGCAAATCTACTTATTTCTTGGAGAATTTTCTAGGTGAGTTATTTTGGCCCTAGTCTGTTACAATAAAATTTTTAGAGAATTCAAGTTTCATTTGTGTGATTTATTTCAAATTTAGTGGTTCCCATCATGACGAGGCCTACAACAAGGGGCAAAAAGAATGTTGTCACTTCGGGGAAGACTCCTAATAAGGATGGAGTAAAAATGGAGGATATTACTCCTAATGAGGAAATTAGTATGGTCAAGGAAGAAATTTCCTCAATGGAGATGGATATGTGTGACCTAAGAGGAGATATATCGGACATACAAAACATGTTAAGCACCTACATGGCTGAACCAAGAAAGGAGTTCTCAAGCAACCAAGGTGAAAATTCTAGGTTAGCTAACATTGACACAAGCTTTAGTAATCCTATGGGATCTAGGAATTTATTTCCAAAGGTGGATATGCGCAAGTTTGATGGAAGGGATCCTCTAATGTGTTTAAACCAAATGGAGAATTTTTTTCAAGTACACCAAATCCAAAATGGACAAATGGTCACGATGGCTTCCCTATATCTAGAACTAGATCAATTCATTTGGTATCGTTGGATTTGCACTCATCGAAGGAATAAGGGGCTCATTGTCTCATGACCAATTTTTATGGAGGAACTCCAAGCACAATATAGCAATAGTGTGACAGAAAACTTCTTCAGCCAGCTGGCTAAACTTCAACAAACAGGATCAGTTAAGGATTATATTTAGCAATTCCAAAATCTATCCTTAAGAGTGGATACAATTACGGAGGAAAAATTGAATGATTTATTCTTGGGGGTCTCAAGGATCACATTCAACATGAGGTACACATTTTTATCCCTAGCATAAATGAGTCTTTTATCTTAGCACGTAGGGTAGAGGAGAAGTATTTGATTCCTAAGAAGCAAGGGGATAATGTGACAAGAGAGAAAGGATATTCAACACAACCTACTAGGTTGACTCCATAGTAAGTGGACATTTCTTGAAAAGTAGAATTTTGGTCGTGCTACCCCTATAAATTTTAGAAAGTAATTATTTTTTGTTTATGTTTATAGAATGAAGTCTAGTTTCTAAAAAATTAATTTATTTGAAATTTTGATGAACGGTTAATTTATAATGAAAAAAACACCAAACACTTTTTTTTTCTAAAAAAGAGACACAAACAAAAGAAATTATATCTAGATCAAAAGCTTAACATTATCAAAAGGTGAAAAAAATTACATCATTGGATAGCTAAGAGAAATCCAAACATTACCTAGGTGTTCGATTTGTTTTACATTGAAACATGTGGAATCCTGATAGTGAGCATGAACCTGATTATGTGAAATATTGTAGAATTTGAAAAAACACGTCTTTGGTCATTGGGAAGGCCCTCCAAGCCTTTGGGTTGGTATTCCAAGGAAAATACCAAGCCCAAGGCTTGGGGATTCCCAAAGAAAGATATAAGGCAAGGGTGTTACAACACGCTCACTTTATGTCTTAGTTTTGACATGGTTTTTGTGTTTATGCATGACATGTCTAGCAAGACATAACATGAGTGCATTATAATGCGCTCACATTTTGTCTTGATTTATGTTAAATGCTACTCTATTGAATGTATGTTTATATATTTGTATGTTTTATGTACATGTATGCTTGTATGTCATGTATGTATGTATGTATGTATGCATGATTTTATGTATGTATGCATGTATGTATGTATGTATGCATGTATGTATTAATGCATACATGTATGTATTCCTATATGTATGTATGTAAGATTGTATGTACATATGTATGTAGGATTGTATGTACATATGTATTATTTTTGTGTGTGTGTAAGTATGTATGTATGTTTGTAGAGAGAGGAATAATTTTAAGAGAGAGAGAAAGAGAGTTGTCTAGGTAGGGTGGGAGGAAGGGAGGGAAGGAGGGAGAGACTTGAGAGAGAGAGAGAGAGAGAGTTTTGAGAGAGGGATAGGGGGTGAAAGGGAGAAACTAAGAGAGAGGGAGTGGGAGAGAAGGGGTTGGAGTGAGAGGTACTTATCTAGGTAGGGTGGGAAGGATAGAGGGAGAGAGGGAGAGAGAGAGAGGGGGTTGGGAGAGAGAATTGAGAGAGTGGGAGAGAGAGAGAGAGAGAGAGAGAGAGAGAGAGAGAGAGAGAGAGAGAGAAAAGGGGGAGAGAGAGAGGGAGGGAGAGAAAGAGAGAGTTATTTAGGTAAGGTTCCATAGGGAGAGACTTGAGAGTGTTAGGGGGGTGAGAGGGAGATACTTGATAGATAGGTAGTGAGAGGGAGTGGGAGAGAGAGGAGGTGAGAGAGATGGAATGTGAGAGTGAGAGACTTGAGAGAGAAACGGGGTGTCAGAGGGAGTGACCTGAAAGAGGGGGAGAGAGAGGAGGGTGGAGTGAGGGGACTTATATAGGTAGGGTGGGAGGGATAGATAGAGAGAGGGGGGAGAGAGAGAGTTACCTAGGTAGGATTCCAAAGGGGGAGAATTGAGAGAGAGAGGGGGTGGGAGGGAGAGATCTAAGAGATATGGAGAGAGAGGGATTGGTAGAGAGAGGGAATGATGGAGAGGTAGTGTGAGAGAGAGAGATAAATGGATAGAGGGAGAAATAGAGTGGTAGGGATTGATTGAGTGAGAGGTAGATAGAAAGAGGGAGATGGTAGATAGAGACAATTAGATAGGGTAGGAGAGAGGGAGGGAGAGAGAGGTGAGATGTATAGATAGAGAGAAAGGGATAGGGGTTGAGGGTATAGGGTTGAGGTATTAGGGTGAAGGACCTATAGGGTTAATG
>VDFB02128465.1:0-26721 GCA_007258455.2 Sequoia sempervirens | reverse complement strand
TTGTTTTCAGAAAGTTCTCATACAAAATGGAATTTCTAATTCTCTTGGACGTTTTAAGAAGTTTTTTTCACAATTTTCATACCTCTCCAAGATATAAGCCAATGGAGCTGTGACTATTGTAGCAACTAAATGCCTATAGAATACCAGCACAAAGTGAGACATTCCCTGGTTCAGTGCAACTTTTGATAATATATTCAACCCTGCAAACCCAACCTGAACAGCTATCATGGCCAAGCCTGGCTTTGATTTTTCAAAGAAAGCTGATAAATCCCCACACCAACACTTTCCAAGTTCACCCATTCTCCTTATCTAATCAGAACACAGACTTCTCACTGTTATTCTTTCTCTCCTCTTAATGAACCACCTTTATCAGCTCTCCTCCCTTATCCTCCAAAACAATACTGCTGAAACCTTCATAAGCAGAAGATATCTGAGTATCTTACTGGTTGTGGAACAGGCTTTGATTTATATGCGAGGAATGCATGATGGATTTAGAGTAGTAGTGTGAGAGAAAAAGCATTAGATTTGGCTTATTGCGTAAGCGCATACGTCACTGAGCAAAACAATTGCTGGTCTTTCACTGTAAATCAATCCAAGTGCTTTGTAACCGAACTAAAGCAAAATATGAAATGATTTAGTTGTTGATGAAACAGAGAGTGCTGATAGTGGCCAGTGTTGTCGAAGCCGACATTTTTGAAATTCGTTACGTACACGTTTCTTCACTGATATGTAAAGTTGTGACCAAGTAAACATGTCATTTTTCACTGTCTCGGAGCAAAGACCAGAGGGTATGAAGATGTAAGTGGATGATGATTTTAACTGGCTTAGTCAAACTAAAATTATATCAAATTTTTATTAATGGATAAAAGTAGCCTCTCAATCCCAGTCAAGTATTTAAAGAAAAAGGTGAATCAAGATTAGTAACGATCATTTATTATGGGATTTATCATGGGTAAGGAAATTAAGATCAAGAGGATGGACTATTTCATGTTTTAGATTTCGATCACATTCATCTATTAATTTACAAAAGTTTGTTTCAAATACATGTATTTCATGAAAAACAAGGCAAGAATTATCTATTTAATTATAAACTTTAGTTAGATAAATAATTGTTTGACAATCATTATTAGATTTTAATCGGAAACATGAAATTACATCAAGGAAGACTAATTAATTTCATTAACACAATTTATAACTTGATGTGCAATTATGACACACCTCATGCAAATTATATTTAATACGAGAGATTTATAGGATAATTTGAAACAATAACTTATTACACCAGTTTATTTATAGTCTTTTTAGTGATATATTTTATTTTACCTTATTTTGTATGTGTGTCTTAATTATATTTATCTAGTTACTTAGATTAGTCTTAATTCTTAGATCATAGTTTCTTTTATTGAGTTCAAAATTGTATCATTTTGATCTAATTCAAGGTCACATGTGTTAGTTTGATCCATTGTGTTTATTTTAAAAAAATAATTGAGGTCCTAGGATGACTTAATCACAGTTAACCATTATTTATTGACTCTCACACTAAAAATTTGACATAGTGTGTATAAGATATGTATAAAAGGACTCACATGATTACAAGAAAATAAAATGTTAATGTCTTAAATGATGGTTAAATGGTATATCTATTAGCATATTAATGTAGTTACTAATGAAACATGAATAAACCATCTTCATAAATTTAATCAAGCTTGAAAAGAAATTGTATGGTTTGGAACTCTAGGATTTAAATTAGAAACATTACTCACGGAATTCATGAGTGGAGTTGATGATGTGGGGAATAATGATATAGCAAGTGTTAATCTTTCTCATGCAAAATGATCTACAAATGCATTAGGATAAGTAGGTAATGCTTATTAATGACTAATCTTGTAATTGAGTTAAGTACATGAAAAAAAATATTTCAAATAAATAGGTTCTAGAGTGAATGATAATAACTATAATGATACTTTCTTACCTTGCACAATTATAGAAAGAAACATGAATTAGAAAAGGGACACATTCTAAGTTATACAATGGTACTTTTCTTCAAAACACATAAATTAAAAAGAAGAAGATTATATAATAAGTATTAGGAATTGAATGACTAGAACATGGATTAGGCCTTTACATGTGGTATCAAAAGCAATGTTAAAACACTAGAACCTATGTGTGCCTACTATAACTCTGGCAAGAATAATGTTTGAGACAACACCCAAGAATCAAGAAATATTAAGTATTTATCATAGATGATATAGCTAGCAAGAACCCTCCCCATAATTCACATAATAAGGATTTTGGTTGATTGTCGCCAAGATTTTATGAGAGGCACTTAGAAAGAGAAACTATTAATCATAACAAATCCACCATCAAATCATAACAAATCCACCATCCATAAATACACTTGATAAATAATATGAACGTTTAATTTTTTTTCCTAGGGCTACGAGGTTTATGTGTTTTATCCTTTTGGTTTAGATTAGATGGGGATATATTACATTTTATTTAAGTTGATTTAGTAATGTTGAATGATTTTGTTAGAATATCAAGGTTTTATTAGGGGTTTTGATTGATGATCTTATTTATTGAGTGAGGTTGGATTTTGAATCTTTTAGGTATTGCTTTATCCTTCATTTGAAGTTATTTGAGTAATTAAAAATTATTTTGCACCTTTACGATATTTTGGGTTAGATAATGGTGTTGTTTGGTGTCTTTTGATCGAGCTAATTAAAAAGTTAAGTTATCAATATTCTATGAAGTTATTTATAGTTTTTAAATAATTACCTTATGATTTATTTAGTTTAACATTGTAAACTAATGCGGGTTGACATTGATTACATTGATTGGTGACATTGATCCAAAGCGAGGTTCTAATGTAGGTATCAAACCCATGTTTTAGCTTTATTCATGGGGTTGGGGATTATTTTGTTATAAATGTGGAAGCATTAACCCAGAGTCATTAAATTTACAGCACAAATTAGATGCAAAGAAGTGACGAGAAAAAATGAAGAAGAATAAAAGAACAAATGAAAATACACAGATTTACATGGTAAAACCTTGAAAATATGCCAAGGAAACATCCATGGGGCAAGTATTGGTAATCTTATTGCTCAGAGGAAAAACAATTACATCTGCAATCTTCATAGTTGCAACAATATTGCTCTTACAATTCATAATAATTATGCCTTCAAGAGAACAAATATTTATAACCTCTTGAAGATAACAACAATATCTCAACACAGAATAAAACCTGATTTATTCCTTCAAAGAAAATTGGAAACTTCCTTCCGAAAGGAAAAAACTAATTTTTTTTCTAAAATAAGAGAAAGATTGTTTTATTGTTTTCACAATCTTGTTTTTCTTGTTGTGATTGTTTTATTGTTTTCACAATCTTGTTTTTTTTATTTTTCTTGTTGTCACAATCCAACAATCTCCACCTTGACAACAATTTACCTAATACTTTCCCAAGCCCATGCATCACCCCTTTTGCAAACCAAGAGAAGCCACACTCCATTTGAGCTTCTCTACCAATACTGTTTTAGTAAACATATCTGCAATTTTTTTAGGTGTATGAACCTTTTCAAGGGTTACTCAACCTCCATCAATAACCTATCTTAAAAAATGGTACTTAATTTCAATATGCTTGGTCCTTATGTGATAAGCTAGATTTTTGGCCAAAGCACTTTGACTATCACAAAATATAATCACTTTGTCCTACACTTTTCCAAACTCACCCAAAAGACCCTTTAACCAAATTTCCTCCTTACATGCATGTGAGACAACCATATACTCTACCTCAGTTGTGGATAAAGTAATTGTTTCTTGAAGCTTTGACATCCAACAAATAGCTCCACCTGCAAGAGTAAAGACATAACCTGAAGTAGATCTCCTTTTGTCTAAATCACCTGCAAAATTTGAATCAACATAACCACATACTGAATCACTACAACCATTATAGGTGATACAATAATCACTTGTGCTTCCAAGATACCGAAGCACCCATTTCACTGCTGCCCAATGCTCTTTTCTTGGATTTTCCATGTATCTACTGACAACACCAACTGCATGTGAAATATCTGGTCTTGTACATACCATCGCATACATTAAAATTCCTACTACATTAGCATATGGTACACAAGACATTTAATCCTTTTCTTCTTTCTTACTAGGACATAAACTTGAAGAAAGCTTAAAATGAGAAGCTAAAGGGATATTTATTGGTTTCACATTTTGCATACCAAATCTTATGAGGATTTTCTCCACATATTTCTACTATGATAACCCAAGCTTACCATGTTCCCTGTCTCTATGTATTTCAATGCCCAAAATTTGTTTTACTGCTGCTAGATCGTTCATATCAAATGTCCTAGCCAACTGAGCTATCAACTTATTAATTTCAGCCATGCTTTTGCTTGCTACAAGCATATCATCAACATATAACACCAAGATAATGAATAAACCATTTTACAAACTTTTAAAGTAAGCACAATGGTCATACTCACTTCTTGTGAAGTTTTGGCTCACCATGAAGGAATCAAACTTCTTGTACCATTTCCTGGGTGATTGCTTTAGGCCATACAATGACTTCTTGAGTTTGCAAACAAATTTCCTGTTGCAATCTTGAACAAAGCCTTCTGGTTGTTCCATATATATCTCCTCATCCAAATCTCCATGTAAAAATGTTGTTTTAACATCTAGCTACTCCAACTCAAGAACAAGTAATGCAACTAATGCTAACACAACCCAAATAGAAACAAGCTTAATAACTAGGGAAAAAATTTCATGAAATTCAATACCTTCCTTCTGAGAATATCCTTTTGCTACTAGTCTTGCCTTGTACCTTTCAATTTTATCATCATCACCCTTCTTCAGTTTGTAGACCCATTTGCAACCAACAAATTTCCTACCCTTTGGAAGTTCTACCATGTCCCATGTTTTATTCTTCTCCAAGGCATCAATTTCTTCTTTCATTTCTATTTTACATTTAACACTTTTAGTGCCATCCATTGCAAGTCCTAATAACAACTCGGTTCCCTAGATCATTAGAAATCAAAGCAACAGATAAGACAAAATCATCATACCTTTTAGGAGGATTTTTGACTTGTGTAGATATCCTTAGAGATGGTTGTGGTATTTCCACATTTTCCTGTATGTTTCTTGCATTCACATCCACATGTTCATCTCCAAAAGCTTCTTCTTGCTCCCTATTTTTTGTAGATGGTTGAGTTTCCAACTGAACTTATTGATATTGAGGTACTTGTTCCTGCTCTAAATCAACTTCTACAGCTCGTTTGATTTTATTAGAGAAGATTCATCAAACTCTACATCTCTGCTAATGATGATTTTTTGGGTAGTAGGATCCCACAATCTATATCCCTTAATTCCATCATCATAACCAACAAAAATATATTTCTTAGATTTGGGGTCTAATTTAGAACGTTGATCCTTTGAAATAAGAGCATACGCATTACAACCAATTTTTTTTAGATTTGAATAATCACATGAATGACCTGTCCATACCTCTTCAAGAATCTTACAATCTATTGCAACCAATGGTGATCGATTTATTAGATAGCATGTTGTATTAACTGCTTCTTCCCACAACTCTTGCTCCAACTTGGAATTACTGAGCATGCTCCTTGATCTCTCTAGGAGAGTCCTATTCATGCGTTCAACAACACCATTTTGCTGAGTGTAAACTGTGGTTTTATGTCTTTTGATCCTAGCTTCCTTACAATAATTTTTAAACTCCAATGATGTGAACTCGCCTCCATTATCTGTTCTTAAACACTTGATTGATCTACCAGTACTCTTTTCAACCAAAGCTCTAAAATTTAGCCCTTTCTCACTCATATGACCCAATCATTGATGCCATAAACAAGTAGAATCATCTATTTCCTTAGATACCACCATTGCTTCATTTATCTTAGTACTCCCATTTAGCCTATAAAGGTTTCCAACTTTTTTAGCCTTCATAACCACTAAAATTCCCTTTGACACTTTAAGTATTCCACCTTGACAAGAGAATTTATAACCACTAGAATCCAAAACACCCAAGGAAATTAAATTCTTTTTAGTTTTGGTACATGTATTACCTCTGTTAACATCTTTACAACACCATCAAACATCTTAATTCTAATACTCCCAATCCCAATAGTCTTACAAGAATCATTATTTTCCATAAGAACAACACCGCCATCAATAGATTGGTAAGTAGAAAACCAACTCCTATGTGGACACATGTGATCAGAAGCACCAAAATCTAAAATCCATTCATCTTGATATTGTAAGATATTACAAACAAATAATACTTCACTAACCATACTTGAACTTGTGTCAATAAATTTTTCTTCATTTTTGGATCCATCATCATCCTCTTTCCTCTTCCAACTATCTTTCTTGAGATGCCTTGATTTATTGTAATACCAACATTTTCCCTTACCCTTTCTTCCTTTTGACTTAGATCTAGATATTCCTCTTGAATTCTCCCCTTTTTCTGTGGATCGACCTCTACCCATCATTGCTTCCAGTGTGGAGGTTTCTATATTAGACTTCCTGTGCACCTCTTTACACAAAAAATCTCCCACAACATAATCAAATGCAAGGGTGTTAGTTGTGCTAAAGCTAATATAAGTGACTAAGTGATTCCATGAATCAGGCAATGAATACAAAAGAGTAATTGCCTTATCTTCATCTTCTATTTTTACACCCATACTAGATAATTGACAAATAAGAGTATTGAAAACATTTAAATGATCAACAACTTTTATACCTTCCTTCATTCACAAACTATACAATTGCCTCTTCAAGTAGATCTGGTTTTTCAAGGATTTAGTTATATAAAGACTCTCCATTTTGCTCCATAAGCCTGCAGCTGTATCCTCTCCAACAATATTAAAAAGAACCTTATCTACCAAACACAACTGAATTGTGCGAAGAGCTCTCATATCCAGATCTTCCCAGTCCTCATTAGACATATCTATAGGTTTCTTTGATTTTCCTACCAATGCCTTGTGCAAACCTTGTTGCACTGACAAATCATGCATTTTGAGTTTCCAAAGCTCAAAATTATTCTTTCCATTAAATTTCTCCACCTCAAATATTGTATTTGAAACCTTCACCATTTGATGTTGTAGAATCAACACCAAATTCTAACACAGTTGCTACAAAAAAAATTGCTCTGATACCACTTGTTATAAATGCAGAAGCATTAACCCAGAGTCATTAAATTTACAACACAAATTAGATGCAAAGAAGTGACGAGAAAAATGAAGAATAAAAAAACAAATGAAAATACATAGATTTATGTGTTAAAATCTTGACAATATGCCAAGGAAACATCCATGGGGAAAGCATTGGTAATCTTATTGCTCAGAGGAAAAAAAATTACATCTACAATCTTCACAACTATAGCAATATTGCTCTTACAATTCATAATAATTATGCCTTAAAGAGAACAAATATTTATAACCTCTTGAAGATAAAAACAATCTCTCAACATTGAATAAAACCTAATTTATTCCTTCAAAGAAAATTGGAAACTTCCTTCCGAAATCAAAAAATTGTTTTTTTTCTAAAATAATTGTTTTATTGTTTTCACAATCTTTTTTTTTTGTTTTTCTTTTTGACACAATCCAACATATTTGATATGTGATAATTTTTCTTAAGTGGGAGTTTTGTGTGTGAAAAATTATATTTTGAAGTAGAATAATTGAAAGCACAAGTATATAAATCCAAAAAATCAATAACCATCATTCTGAGTTAAGGAAGATCAAGATGAAAGATCTCCTTGTTGATAGAGATTAGTGGCTTGTTGTAATAGAAGTTAAACCTTCATATATGAAGGATGAATATTAGCTAATTATCAACAGGAAGATAAGGAGTTTTAAAATTAAATTATATTTTTCAGATTTAATTTCATGTTGAATATATCATTAGAAGCCACTATAAAAGAACTTGGGATAAGGTGGTGATATTAAACTAGAATAAGTACATTTAATACAATTTTTTTTATCTATAAGAAGTTGTATACACTAAGGATGAATGACAATGAATTTTTGATAGAACATCTAAATGTCTTGGTAGGTGTATAGGAGAAAATTTGCACCCCTTGTGTAAATTCCCCTTTCACATATCCTCACCTTAGAAAATCAAATTCGAAGGTGAAATTCCACATCACTCATCCACATGGAATTTTTCCTGTGTGTCGGCGAGAGAATATTTGTTGGGGACTTGAGCGCAACATGTAGATGTCTGCATAGCGCGTTGCCGTCCCTGACAGATTCCCATGTTTGAAGTTGGAAAAGATTTTACACTCCTCATTAGGGATGAATTGTAACATCCTTCTGTCGACCAACCGACCCGAAAATAGCTTATTCCTTCTCATCCCACCTTCAAAAGAATTCACTTCACACATCACTCACTTCTTCACACTCAAGCATTCTTTCACTTCAAATTCTCACAATTTCAATAATCTCTCCATTTTTCACAAGTTCATTTGAGCATTGCAGTAGCTAGAACTCCATCAACTTGAATTTTTCACGTGTCGGCCGACCACAGAAGTTGCGAGTTTGGAGTCTTGCGAGACCTCCCTTCATCACCACTGCGGCTATGGTGACTTTGCCAAGTTCATTGCTTGCATTCTCCCTTAATTGGCCTTGAGAGCCTTTGGGTGGAGGTGGTAACGCTTTACATTCTTCCTTTGTGATTTGATAGAGTAACTTTATCTTCTATAGTGTTCAGTGCACCTTTTTCAATCTCCTTTATCATATTTTCTACTCCGTTGCTTTTTGGGTGTCCGTGGAGGTGGAAACACCAAAGCAGGGGTTTGATTAGGGAAGGACCCTATACAACCCCAACAATTTTCCCCTTCTTGCTTGTGTGTAGGTGAATTTGTGCATGGAGCTCACTTGCGAGCTATCATTTTAGTGAGTTTGTGTTCATCACCCTAGTCTTGATCTACTTGTTTTATTATTTCTACACTTACTTTCTATACCTTATCATTCTATCCCTTTCGTTAAAATCAACTAGCTAAATTTTTAAGTAGGTTTATGGGCTTTTCTATTGTACTTTATGTTTTTTGACCATACAGATGCCAACGCGCTAGAGATATGCTAGCGCACTGCGCTATCATCCCAAACCTGCGTTGTCTTCCTTAGATAGAGAGTTGTCTAAGGTATAGTTCAGACTCTAGGAATTGGCAAGAATCGGCTTGTCTAGCCCCAAATAGAATTTTGGGTCTGTAGAGTGACATAATTACTTTATAGTTCTCTAAATTCTCGATCCTCACCCAAAACACCCTTTAGAGTGAAGTAAGTTAGGTAGCTCCTCCCGGGCCTCGACTCTCCTCGCGGAATCGAACCTTGGTGTGGGGTTGGTCCCCTCACATTTTTGTGAACTCAACGTGGAACCAACGCCTTTCAGCTTGTTTGTGTTGAGAATTTTCCCTTTGCAATCAAGACTATTGT
Organism: Sequoia sempervirens; assembly: GCA_007258455.2. Taxonomy (NCBI): domain Eukaryota; kingdom Viridiplantae; phylum Streptophyta; class Pinopsida; order Cupressales; family Cupressaceae; genus Sequoia; species Sequoia sempervirens. The sequence goes on along the minus strand of VDFB02128465.1, from coordinate 17,260 downwards.
AAACCTAAGTGTTGTGAAGGTTTATGAGCATCACAACCTAGTCCATGAATTCCAGATACATTGTTAGAAGAAGTTTATGAAACCTACTGATGGAGAAGACGAAGGTCACTTCTAGCTTCACCTCCAGTTTTTCCATTGGTATGGCTACCGACTTTACCAATGGTTTCCCTACAAGCTTCACTCATGAGATGGGTTTTGTAGATGAGACCACTCATGTGCCTACCCCTCCAACATCTCCTATGCCTTCATCTATAGAAGAGGATGATGCTATGCATATTCCTATAGAAAAATTTATGGCATTAGATAATAGATTGCTAGACCTTGTAAATCATTTAGAGAAAGTGCCAATCATGGTGAGAGCCGCTAGGCTTACTGGAAAGGTGAGACATTTGTTAGGGGAGAATTGAATAGGCATAGAGTTTCTGCAAGGCCTTTCCAATCTAACTGAAGCTTAGATCCCTTCATATAGGCCTAGATCGGGTACCACCCAAGGGGAAGTGCTTGATGCCTATGAAAAAAAAAGGTGTTTCGATGCCCACCACGTCCATGTGCATGGAAAAAATAGGGCCCTCAATCAATGTCTCTTCTACTTCTCAAAGGCCTAACACTCTCAAGGTGAGTAAAACATCCCTTGGGTTCAATTTCACCCCTCCTATTTCCCCTAGCGATGGCAGCTTTGGTGGAATGAATGGCGGTGGTTTTGGTAGCGGAGGTGGTGCCGACGGTGGAGGCCATGGTGGTGGTTTTGATAGTGGAGGTGGCCCCGGTGGAGGCCCTACTAGTGGTGGTGGCTCTAACAGTGGTCACAACAATGGCTCTAGAGCTGGTGTTGGTGGTGGTGGTTCTGAAGGATCCACTGGTTCTTTGTAATCTTTTGATTCTGTCTCAAATGCTCTTCTTCAGAACATGGGTCAAAATTAGAACTAGTTGGAAAGCCTTTCCCAAGCCTCTTCCTAGCCTATCTTTCAACCTTTCTTCTGAATATCCCATTATTGGTAGCAATCCTAAGTACTCCCTTCCCGCAAGGAATGGAGATTCCAAAATTTGAGAAGTATGGCAGCAAAGGAAACCCAAAAATACATGTGTCTATCTTTAATGCCATGAGTACAAACTTCTTCCATCACGATGCTTTGACGGAAAAATTATTTTCTTGATCTCTCAAGGATACAACACTCAAGTGGTACTATTCCTTGCCCAAAAATTCTATATTTTCATTTGATCAACTTGTAAATCAGTTTCTCCAATAGTTCCAAGCTAATATTGGACCGAAGATGACCTTTCCGGATCTTGTCTGATGTAAGTAGGGGGATAATGAGAAGATAACTGATTTCATAGCATGATATCAAGCGCTCTTTTCACAAATCTTGTATCCGTTGCACAATTCTAATGTACAAAAGATGTTCATAGGAAACCTGTAGAGACCTTGGTAGGAAAAATTTTCCCTCATGAAATACCCTTCTTTCATGCATTTGTGTGTCACGTTACAAGAATATTAGTAGATGGTAGTTTAGTTCAGGGGATCCTCCTCGTGCTCCCGTTTAGAAGGAAAATCTATCATATCAATCTTAGGAAAAGGTAAAGCTGTTGCGAATGTAGTAGCCATGAAAAATGATAATGATCTTAGATGCAATAGAAAGTTTACAAAGTTAGAAAAATATTATTCTTCCATCTTGCAAAAGTTGTTGAAGAATAAGATCATAACCTTGGAAAACACCTGACATCTTAAAGAACCTTACCCTAATTGGTATGATGTGAATACTTTCTATTAGTATCATCGAGTCAATGGACATGATATCAAACGTTGTATGCACCTACATCATGAGATACATGATGACATCGATGACGGTACCATTCATCTCAATGGAATGAAACAAAATGCAAATAAATCGGTGGTGAAGGCCAATAGTGAGTTGTAGATATACACAGACCCGTTTTTGTCTCACTTTGCTAATTTTATTATTAACCCCTCCGATTGTTCTATGCAACCCTCAGCGTATGTTAACATGGTCACAGTTACTCCTTCCTCATAGCTTGTGACTGGTTCACCAGATGTGACATTCACTGCGTAGGGCATACCCTTGAATAACAAGCCCTCTCCCCTCTACATTCCTACTCACCTCAATGGGAACATTGTGATAGGGGTCTTAGTTGACCCCATGAGCCAAGTGAATGTTATTATAGAGGAGACAAGTATGAGGAAATGAAGTCTACCATTCGTACACATGATGGCCTCTCTCTCTAACAGTATGGATCAATAAATCTTTCTGTCCTAGTTTGACCTAGGGTCATGAATACAACCTTTGATGTTATTTCAGAATCTGATTTATTCAAGGTGAAGTTTGGCATCCCGTGGATAGCTTCCATGAATGAAATCTCTTCCGTTATTCCTAAATGCTTAAAATTCTCCCATGAAGGTGTTGTGCATGTCGTGCATGACATCGGATATCAACCGTTGGTGTCCCATGGGGCTATTCATTGGATCATTTTTGGCTCGCCCCGGTCGGTCCACTTCCCCCGAGAAAAAAACTACTTTACCAAAACTATGAGAAGTATAATATTGGGGGCAAGGGACAACTAAAAGTGACCCCTTCAGTGGGGCAGTAGCAAGCTACCTCTTCTCGAAAGGGAAAGGAGAGACCTGCCCTTCCTCAGGGTGCCTCTTCTTCTCCCCTTTCTGAAGAAGAGTTTTGGATGTCTACTCCTGGATTCCACATAAGAAGTACGATGGTGCCTGCTTGGTGTAAATCCAAGATTAGGATATCAAACCTTTCTACTGTGCCTCCTAGACCTTGGTCCTACCTTTATGGTAGAAGGAAAGGTCCTCGTGGGGAATCCTCTATGTCCTGGCCTCTACGGCCTCTTACCACTCTTGCTCCTAAATCAGTGAATGGGAGAGGCCCATTGCCGATGTGCTAGAGCTGACTCCCCCTTCTATTTCTCAACCTCTTCCTCCTCTCGTTCAAGAGTCTATCCCTCTACCAAAGATGGCTGTGATAGACACTCCTATAGATGAGCAGGAGCCTTCTGTCCCTTCTCAGCTCTTGGCCTCTAGCTCCAAGAGTCATAGAAACCACCTTGCATGTGAGCACAAGTGCCAGCAAAAGGCTTTAGTGGCTAACCAGGTTGCTTTGTAAAGGAAAAAAGGGGAGTTGACCGCCCCTATTTCAGAGCCTCTCACTGCGTCCTCCTCTCTTGTCCCCTCTACCTTGGTTTGATTGAACTTAGTTCTACTTCCAGCTTCTGTAGTGAGTGTGGACACACTTGACCCTAAAAAGGTGTAGGTGTTCATCGCTCCTTCAGTTGAGCCACCTCTTTTGATGTCCCTCCTAGACATCTCATCATTCCCTAAACCTGTGGACATGCCAAACACCTCGGTGGTGTCTGCTATGGTTTTCTCCTCCTCTTCCATGCCTCTCACCTCATTTTTTGGGAGTTCACATCCTTCAATGAAGTAGAAGGTGGAGGTTGGCCCTTCCAGAAATGGGGGGCACAAGAGGAGTCTGCCCTCTTCAAAGGAGGGTCTTGAATTAAGATGCACCGTCCTAGTGACAGAGCCAATTTCATCTTCCCCTATGTTTGTCACTACTCCTAAATCACTTAGTGAGCCAAGCAGTGAATTTCGAGCACTGCCTTCCTCGTCCGTGGAGGTCACACATGACACTCTTGTAAAGTGCATGTTGTAGGTAAATGTGTGCATGGAGCTTGCTGGTGAATTGGTGTTTTAGTGAGTTGGTGTTCATCACCCTAGTCCTCATCTAGTTATTTTATTATTTTGGCACTTACTTTATGTACCTTATCATTCTATCCCTTTCATTAAAATCAACTAGCTAGACTGTTAAGTAGGTTTCTGGCCTTTTCTACTATACTTTATTTTTTCTGACCGTATGAATGCCAGTGCGCTAGAGAGACGCCAACACACTACGCTATTGTCCTAGACCCATGTTTCCGTCCTCAGACATAGAGCTATCAAAGGTACAGTTCAGACTCCAGGAACTAGCTCGTCTAGCCCCAAATAGAATTCCAGGTATGTAGAGTGACAAAAGTACTTTATAGTGCTCCCCATTCTCAATCCTTACCCCAAAACACCCTTTAGAGTGAGGTAAGTTAGAAAAACCCTTCGCTCTCGGTGCTCTGTGACCTATAGCCTTGGTATGGTTGGTCCCCCTATCTTATAGAAGGTCAACACTTTCTATTGAAATTAAAATGGATGACGAAGAAAATAGTATCACATTTCTACACATGTTCTTTACTTGACTTATGGGATATTCTAGTTATGAAAATTAGTAGAACTACTTCTAAATTAAAAACTAGAGGATGTAGTATCTAGCCCTCTTATTAGAAGAAATAACTTATAATTTTTTTCAAAGATTATCAATTGAAGGATGCATTGGTTGTCTAAGGAATTTTGCTAGAAATAAATAACAATAATTTAGGGTACACAATATTGCAGTTTATAATCTAATATAATGATCCTAATAAACATCAAAGGATTTTTTGGAATTTTAGTAAGGGCACATGCACAAAGATGGCAGACCAAAAAGGCCAAAACTATTTTATTGAATGCACAAGATAAGTGAGAGGGGAGGGGTTGAATCAATTGTACATTAAAATATCAAAACCCTCATTAACATTCAGATCCAAATCAAGTTTAATAAGGTCTTTAAAATATTAGAATGATTTAGCATGAAAGCAAAAAAAAGAAATTGAAACACATCAACACTATGCATAGTAGAACACCAGATTTACATGGAAAAACCAAGAAGGGAAAAACCATAGTGACGATTAGCTCACAATATAAAGTAATTGCAACACCGAATACAAAAGGATCACTACCCAAAATAAAGAAGGGCTCACTACCAGATTACAGAAAAAAAGAAATGAAGAATGTTATAGTGAGAAATCCATCTCAATGCAACTAAAAAGTCCACCATAGCATCGCCAACACATTTGCAACCTTTCTGAAGATTGTAGACATCATCTGCTTACTGCTTCCAATAGTCTAACTCATTAAAGTTCACACTGTACTTCACATTTTTTCACTTCACAACTCTATAATTTGCATCATGTACACTACACATAATACACCATCAACACAACACTTATTTGTACCTTCTTTAACCTTGAAAACATTCTCCAAGGTCGACTATGCACCCAACCATGCAACATAAAACTAGGTCAACACTAAGCATTCCCATGGTGGAAAGGAATGAAAGTGAACCACACCACATCTTAAATTAAACCCAAATCATACATATATGCCATGCCATGCTTCCACAATCACTGAAGAAAATCCATAATTAGTGTGAACACCCAAGATCGATCGAACATGTGCAAAAACCTTTAAAAATTGAAGTACACACTTCCTCAAATCCAAAGATGACTCACAGACCACACACAACACTTAAATATAATCTAGAATATTCCAAAAATACCCTAAAATCCAACAAATTCCTTCACAACAACTTTCACTTGAAGAAAAAACTCATCTTGTTCTCACAGATATACTTCCACACACAAGAAATTAACTTTTGGAGCACCAAACCATGAACAAATTCAAATGAAGATAGATATGAACCTTATCATCTCACTTCCATAATTGCAAGAATAAAGACCATATTATGGAGAAATGCAAAGCAAAACCATTTCTCCCAATCACCATTGTAATATTATTCACACACTAGTGAACACAAATTTCTCTGCACAATGATCTAGACCAAGAAAATTTAGATATAACACCTATGAACACTTCTAATAAACATACTCAAACCACAAAAAGTTGATGTTCAACATAGAAGAAATGTGGAGAAAAACTAGAACACCTCTACAACACACTATTTCCTCTTTTATTCAAATTTTCTCAAAAGCACTTAAAAACCAAGCACCATAAACACATTCTCATTATCTTCACCACTTCCTCATCATCACCAAACCAATTGCAACATGCAAATTCAAACAAAAAATATTCACAAACAAAAGCTTATCAAAGCAACACTAGAGGTTGACACTAGTAACATTTACTAAGGACAACATAATGAAACTAATCAAAGCATCATCACAAATTCTCAACCATCACCAGTTGACATTAATGACAACACAAACATAAGCCTATTAACATCAATGACAACACTAACTACACATACTTACAACAATATCCAGGCCCTTTGTCTTTGATGGCAACACATGATGTGAAAAACCACCAACAATAAACATAACAACTCTGATTACCAATTCAATGCTTCATATCAACTCTTTCTCTTTCTCAACTGATCATTTTTCATATTATTTTTTCTCCCCCCCTTTGACATCAATGAAAAAGAGCAACACATTTACACCACCTTTCCCCTTTGACATCAAATATACATACTTTCTCTCCCCCCTAAAGGCAATACCTATAAGGGACAACAACTGTTCTACAACTACCTTTTCTTTTTATTGCTCTACATACTCCCCCTTAGGAGCACACAAAAAACTATACCAACCAACAACCACTACACATATCCTTTGAAAAAAATGATAAAGGACAACAACAATCTACACCAGCACTAACTCCCCCTGACTGTAAAATCCAACAAAGCACTACCTACTCCCCTTGAGAGGTAGCCTCCAACATTAGTCCAAAACAAAGAATGAATCTTGAAATCCACTTAGATACTGATGCACATACTTATGCATCTAGTTCAAAGAAAGGGAAATAACCTTTAACTTCTCTCAAATATACTCAAAAGTATCCTTAGGAAGAGCCTCAGTGAATATATCAACAACTTGATCCTTTGTAGGAACATACTCTAGCTTCAATTTATTCTTTGCAACCTTCTCTCTCAAAAAGTGATCCTAGATTGAGATAAGTTTTTTCCTTGAGTGCATCACCAATTTCTTTGAAATATTAATAACACCTGTATTATCATAAAAGATAGAAATTGGTTCATCATATACAACTCTAATATCTTTCAATGTTTTTCTCACCCATGACACCTATGTGTAGCAAGATGTTGTTGCAATGTATTTTTCCTCTGCAGTATATAAAGATACTGAATCTTTCTTATTGCTTAGCCAAGACATCAATCTTCATCCAAGAAAGAATGCACCACCAGTTGTACTTTTCCTTTCATCAACACATCATGCCCAATCTGCATTTGTATAAGCACTTAGAGAAAAATTAGTATCCTTTGGATACCACAAACCATGTTCTAGAGTGCCCTTGAAGTATCTGAATATCTTCTTTACTACTGCAACATGTTACTCTCTAGGATCTTCTTGAAATATAGCCACAAGACAAACTACATGCATGATATCCAATCTAGTAGTAGTTAGGTATATAGCAACCCGATTCAATCATTGATCTATACTTGCTCTGATCGGCCTTAGAAGATTCATCATTCTTACTCAGCTTGCAACCAATAACCATAGGAGTACATATTGATTTAGAATCTTCCATTCTAAACTTCTTCAACATTTCCTTGACATACTTTGATTGTGAAATAAATATACCTTTTTCTATCTGATTGATTTGTAGTCCAAGGAAGAAATTTGTCTCCTTGAACATAGACATCTCAAACTCTTTTTGCATCTCTTCCAAAAATTTCTTACACATAGCTTCATTTCCTCCAAAAATTATATCATCAACATACACAACCAAAATCAAGATTTGATCTTTTCAACTTTGAAATAAAGATTGTTATCTACGGTACCTTTATTGAATCCTTGCTATATCAAGGACCTATCCAATATTGCATACCAAGCTTTAGGAGCTTGCTTCAATCCATATAATGCTTTCTTCAATCTACAAGCCATATCTGGTTTGTCTAATAGTTGAAATCCTTCTAGTTGTTCAATGTATACTTCTTCTAACTCACCATTCAAAAAAATAGACTTCGCATCTACTTGATAAACCTTGAAATCCTTATGAGCTGCAAAAACCAAGAATATCCTAGTAGCTTCCATTCTTTCCATTGATGCAAATGTCTCCTCAAAATCTATTCCTTCTACTTGTGAGTATCCCTTACACACAAGCATTTCCTTGTTTCTTACTACTTATCCATTCTCATTCAATTTGTTTTAAAATACCCACTTAGTTCCAATAACATTCTTATTTACTAGTCTTGGGACAAGTTCCCAAGTCTAATTCTTCTCAATTTGCATTAGTTCCTCTTCCATAGCCTTGACCTAGTATTCATCTTTGCATGCTTCAATCACTATTTTAGCTTCAACTTTAGAAAGTAAACATAGATTTACCTGTTCTTCTATCATTGCAACTTTTCTCCTTATCAAAACACCTTTGTTCTTGTCACTAATGATTTGATCTTTAGAATTATTCTTTTGCACATACTTAGAAGTCTTAGGGATCTTTTCTTGAGCTTCTTCCTCTTCAATATGTACTTATTTATCCTTACCTTCATCTTTGTCATTTTCTCTGTAAGAGGAATCATCTGATTCATATCCATCTATCACCACATAATTCTTTTGTAAGTCTTCATCCACTTTAACACTTGCACTCTCAAAAATATTCTTTAGCCTCTTGTTGTAGCACCATTAAGCTTTGCTTCTTGTAGAATATCTAAGGAAGATACCTTCATCAAATCTTGTATCAAACTTTCCTATGTTTTCTTCATCTCTATTGATATAGCATTTTCTTCCAAACACTCTGAAATATTTGATAGTAGGAATCCTTCCATACCACAACTCATAGGGAGTCTTTGCACTATTTACTCTTGATTCAAATCTATTAAGTATGTAGACAACAATATGAATTGATTCTCTCCAATAGGCTTTTGGTAAGTTTACCTCTTTCATCATTGTTCTTGCAGCTTCCTGAACATTCCTATTCTTTCTTTCAACCACTCCATTCTGCCAAGGAGTCCTAGGGAAAATAAATTCCTCTTTATTCCATGATTCTCACAAAAAATGTTAAACTCATTGGAGGTGAATTCTTCACCTTTGTTAGACCTCAAACATTTGATTTTCACATCCATTTCATTCTCAACCATAACTTTGAATATTTTAAACTTATCTAGAGCTTCTGATTTTTCTTTGAGAAAAGTAACCCATGTCATTCTAGAATAATCATCAATTAATAATATAAAATTTACTTATCACCTTGAAGAATTATTACTCTGGTAGGACCACAAAGGTCTATATGCACCAACTCCAATAGTCTAGTTGTAGATTGTTCTTTGATCTTGAAACTTCTTCTTGCTTGCTTCCCAATTTGACATTCCTTGCAAACAACATTGATGGGCTTTGTAATCTTTGGCAGATATCTGATAATTTGAATTTAAGTAATTCTCACCAGGCTATCAAAATTTATGTAACACATCCTTCTATGCCAAAGCCAACTTTCATTAATCTGAGTCATAAAGCAATGCCCATTAACACCTTTAAGATGATAAACATTTTCATCTGTCCTTCTTCTAGTAGCAACCATAGTTTCAGAGACTTTTCTGATCTCATATCCATTATCCTAAAACATAAGATTATATCCTTTTCTACACATTTTTCCAACACTCAAGAGGTTATGCCTTAAACCCTTAACATAAAGAATATCACCTGTATTATGCTTGCCATCAAAACTAATTGAACCTTTTCCACATATCTTAGCAGATGTATCATCACCAAACTTAACTAGACCTCCTTCATATTTCTCAAGTTTAACAAACTTAATTTTGCTACCGGTCATATGATTTGAGCATCCACTATCTATGATCCAGTAGTTCTTCTCCTCTCTAACATGAAAAGCAACTACCATAGCATTATGACGTACTTTTAAGCACTTTCCTTCACACACCTCTTAGAGTTAGCAGAATTAGATTTAGCTTTTATAGCCATGAACAAGCATTCACTATCCTCATCATCCCCATAGTCAGATTCATCATCAAATATATTAGCATCTTTTCTAACATGATAAATTTATTCTTGTCATTCAAAGCTCTATTTGGACATCTTGAAGCATAATGACCTATCTTTCTACAATTGAAACCTTTGAAAGGTAACTTACCTTTGTATTTACCAGTACCCTTTTTCATTCTCCTCACAAAGTTTGCTTCAACATAATCAAGATCCTCCTGATTTGATTCATCAGTCTTCTCTAATTTCCCAGCTTTAAAAGCAGTCCCAACTTTTGCATTACTTGAACCGAACTCTCTTAATTTAAAAGTAGTTAAAGTTCCAAGTAGTTGATCTATAGAGTAATTATTTAGATTCTAAAATTCCTCAATTATAGAAACCTTATGACTATAATCTTTAGGAAAATTTCTCAGTACCTTCTTTACCACCTCATCATCTTCAATATTTCCACCAAGCCTTCTGATGTAGTTGACAACTTCATCCACTTTCTACATGTAGCTTGTAATGTTTTCATCCTATGACATCTGCATATTTTCAAACATGATCTTTAGATTATGCATCTTAGCTTGCTTGACCTTATCATCTTCTTCATAAATACTTCCCAACTTTTTCCAGACCTCATTAGAAATTTTAAGATTCATAACTTTCACAAGTTCAGTATTAGAAATACCACTCAAAAGAACATACCTTTCTTTACCATTGTTTTCATAGGCCTTGATCTCATCATTAATAATCAAACCATTTGTAGGAACAATGTATCGAATCACAATAGACTTCCAAACTCCATATCCAAGGGATACCAAAAAAAATTTCCTTCCTTGTCTTCAAGAAAGCATAATTTGATCCATCAAACAGAGGAGCATCTCTTTTGTGCGCCATCCCAGATCTACCTCAAGCGGTTAAGCTTTCTTCCAAGGAACCTTTCTCTAATACCAATTGTTGAATGCAAAAGAAAACTAAGAGGGGGGTGAATCAATTATACATTAAAATATCAAAACCATCATTAACATTCATATCCACATCAACTTTAATAACCTTTAAAATGTTAGAATGATATAGCACATGAAATAAAATAATAGAAATTGAAACATATCAACACTATGCACAATAGAACACCATATTTATGTGGAAAATCCAAGAAGGGAAAAACCATAGTGAGGATTAGCTCACAATATAAATAATTGCAACACCAAATACAAAAGGCTCAATACCAGAGGGATCACTGCCTAAAAGAAAGAATGGCTCACTACCAAATTATAGAAAAGAAGAAAAGAAGAAAAGAATAATGCTACAGTGAGAAATCCATCTCAATGCAATTAAAAAGTCCACCCCAACATCACCAACACATTTGTAGCCTTTCACATTTTGCTCACTACTTCTAGTAGTCTAACTCATTAAAACTCACATTGCACTTCACAAATATGTACTTCAAAACTCTATAATTCGCATCATGTACACTACACACAATCCTCCCTTAACACAACACTTATTTGTACCTTCTTTACCCTTGAAAACATTCTCCAAGGTCGGTTATGCATCTCAACCATGCAACTTCAAATTAGGTTGACACTTAGCATTCCCATGGTGGAAAGGAATGAAAGTGGACCACACCACATCTTAACTTGGACCCAAATCATACATATACACCACACCCCACTTCCATAATCATAGAAGAATATCCATAATTAGTGTAAACACCCAAGGTCGGCCAAACGTGTGTAAACATCATTAAACATTTAAGTAGACACTTTCTCAAATCTAAAGATGACGGACCATACACAACATTTAAACACAATTTAGAATATTCCACAAATACCCTAAAATCCAACAATTTTTTTTGCAACAAATTTCACTTGAAGAAAAAACTCATCTTGTTCAAGCAAAAGTTCCCTTCTCACCCTCTCTTGCACCAAATTTCTACAAAAAATTGCCTTTCGAAGCTTGGGTTGAGGATGAAAATGGAGGAGACTTCATGAACCCAACGGATGATGGTAGTCCTTGAATGAAGCTATCCATTGAATATAATTTTAATATGTTTTGGTTTTATTATGTATTTTTTTTTAGTTTGATTAAACATAGTTTTTCACCAAAAATCAAGCTCTTGTTCTGCACATGTGGAAAAATATTAGATTATCATTTTTTTAAAAATATAGTCACTATATATCGATGTCCTTGATCCAACAAAAAAAATTGAATTTCGATACATCCAAAAAAGTTATGTGTTTTCAAGTAAATCATGTCTAAATTGTAACTAGTTTGACTTTGAAACTTAATTAAGAAAAAAATATTCAATGAAATTCTATGAAACCAATTCCATGCACTAGATATCATAGTTATGAATCTAAATTTGAAAAAATTATAATTTTATCCTTCATAAACAAAAAGTTATGTGTTAGCAAGTAACACACTCTTTAAAAATGGTGTTTACTGTTAAAAACTAGATTTTGAAGGAGATGGAAAAACAAGTGCAATCTAATTCCAAAATTTAAAAAAAATATATATTTAGAATCTATAGAGAAAATTTCACAAACCACTAGTTTGCATCATCTTCAAATTCCTCATGGTTTAGCTGCTATAGGTGCCTGAAAGTGAAGATTTAGCTAATTTTTTTCAGTTCAATGTCCAGTTTGACCAAAAATTGTAAACCAATATTGTGGGATCATCCATCATCAAAGTGTATATTTATGGGATACAATACTAGTGTTAGTAGTTGTGAATCCTAGAAACATAGAAGATGGAGTGCATTATTATTGTAACTTTAAGTTTTGGAAAGAGGGTTCAAAAATAAGAATTGAAAACAAAGGAATAAGCTAAATTTTTTTATGTTGACTCAAAAGGGGTGAATCCATGTATAAATTAAAGAAAAAATAGAAACTAATCTAGAGAATGAGTTGAAAGAGGAGAATATAGAATTAGAGGATGTAAAATAAGAAAATCCAATTTGAGAAGATAAAATTGAGTGAGAAGAATGCTACAAAGGTATAAAACTCTTCATTTTTATCTTTTATTTCTTTTATTAGCTTTAGCTATTATTGATGATGACTCAAAGACTATTAAGGAGGAACTTGATCAAATGAACATAAGTTCTAGAAGAATGATATGGATGCATACATGTAGTCCTTAAATTATCGAACATGGGAATTATTGAAATTACGTCTAAAAATATTTTTTTTTACTAAAAATGGGTGTTTAAAAATATAATCGAAATGAAAAAATATGCAAGTACAAGGATTTATTGGTAGTAAAAGGATCCTATTAGGTGAAGGGAATTGATTTTGGCAATTTTTTTCTCTAATTGCAAAAATAAGTTCAATTAGATTTTTGTTCTCTATTATTTTAAATTTAAATGAAATAGATAGATGTAAAGGTAATATTTCTACATGGTGATCTTGAGAAATAAATCTACATGGTAGAGCTATAATATATTTTAAGGTGGGAGATAAGGACATAGCATGTAGGTTGAACACTTTCCTTTACATAAATTTGACATGTATGTTAAGATTATCAATCAATGTCAATGTCAACACTCCATCAATGTTGATATAAATTTTGTTGCAATACAACTAACTGATATGAGTATTGAAAATAAACTTTTGATTATATATTTATAAAGCTATGTGATGATCTCCTACTAAGAAAATAAGAATTCAATAGTAGTATCAACTTTTCTTTTAAATACTATAGATAACAATTTTTAGTTTCATGTTAATCTCAAATTAATAAATTTGTCTATGAAATTTGAAGATGTTAATTAGGTTATGTTTGATAGAAGGATGGATTTGTTTCAAGGAAAAAACTATCACAACAAATAATCGTAGTAAAGGATATTTAAAAGCTATTAATGATATGTAAGTGTGGAATTGATTTGTAAGCACCGTAACTATTAAAATGCCTATCTAGAGAACGTAATGGATGCTAAATGCAATGATGTGATGATTGCTAATGATTTCTAGATGATATGGAGCTACTATAGACTATTCTAGCATGAAATATGATAAATGGAAGCTATAGTAAAAACTAATGATGCTACCGTGATTCTAAATCTACTAATGTTATGATGCTATGATGCTATTGCTTATTGATAAAAATGTTGATGATATGCTTAAGATGCTATGATTGCTAATTCCTATAGAGTAAGTTTGCATAAAGGATGATAATTCTCGAGGGTCATTTTCATGCTTTAGAAGGTCGTATATATAGATTTCCCGACAACACATTTGCATAGGGATAACACAACAGAGGCTGAGATTCAATTTGGAGATTTGACTAGTAAGAGATGAGAAGCTTGAGTTGATCATGGGGATTGTTCATCCCCATGAAAACATCAGGCAAGATGACAAGAAATATTAGAGGAAGAAGATTAAGAGGATTTCCTGCAGGTTTGTCCCTGAAGCTTTCCCGTGAATGTCGGTTTAATTAATTAGATTGAAAAATATAATTTTATTGGTGAGTGAATAGAGAAATATTGATTTATGCCTTTATTTGAATATTTTTGATTTATTCAAATTTAGCAAAATAGGAAGATTTAATTAAATAAAACAAATATTTTATATTTTCTCATTTAATAAAGAGGAATATGATAATTAAATAAATCTTTAGGATATCTTTATTTAATTAAGAGGAAATATGATAAGATAATTAAATTACACAAATTATCAAAGTTGTGTATTTAATTTAAGATAGAATTAATGGATAAAGTATAGAATAAATAATAATGATAATAATTGAAATAAAACAAAGTATTTTAATTTTGTTTATTTAATTAAGATGAAAATAATATGAGAATAGAAGAATTAATAATGAACTTAATATAAATAAATATTTCTATTTATTTACTAAGTAGATGAATTAAGATTAATTAATCAAATAAGTCGTATTTAATTAATTAGATTCTCCAGACCATTTTTAGGTGTATACATTTTTCCCCTCTTTGAAGTGATGTGTTTACACATTGCTTCAAACAAAATTTTGATGCTACTACTAGTATTGATGACAAACAATTTCAGAATGCCCCAGACATGATTTTTAGGTGATTGATGGATATATGCCCCCTCAGGAGATAAATTAATGATTTTTTTATTTTTCATAATTTTGCAAATTTATTTATTTTTGATGATTTTATGAAGATTTGATGAAAATTTGGTGATGAAATAATTTATCTCCCAATAATTGATGTAGAAAATTTCCCTAGGATGCTTTTGAATTAATCTCCTCATAAATAAATTTAAATAATCTCACAAAAATCCCTCCTTTAATAACCTATAAAAGGTAAAAAGGGTCCTTTTCACTCTCATTTGTGCATTTTGACTTTTGTAATTTTGTGAGAGAGCTTTTTGTGCTACTTGGAGCGAGATACCGATTCCCTATCACACCCACCAGCTCGAGCATGTACGACGTCACCAACAACCGGTCGTGTATGGACCTCCGGTATGTACCCTTTATCCCCTTGTTTTTTGTGTATTTACCTTGTTTTTTGTGTAGTTATGGATTTTTGATTTTCAAATTCTTTTAGCTTTTTGAAAGTTCGTTGTAGCGCTTCCAATAACAGTTTTAGCACTTTTAAGAGTTTAGCGCTTAGAAGCTTTGTTTAAGCACTTCACTAGGATAGATTAGTGCTTTGGATCACTGTGTTAGCGCATTGGTAGGATAGATTAATGCTTTTAGAATTTTAGCACTTAAGTTATATTGTTTAGGGCTTAAGCCTCCTATTTTAGCGCATCCATGTCAGTTTGATGAAGTTTGTTAAATTTGTCCTTGATTTTGTTGATTTTCGATCGTGTCAGCCATTGGTTTGATTTGATTGATTATCGTGATCAAATTGTGATGTTCAACCTCATGATAGGTGAGGTCTGATGTTTGATTGATGATAATTATCCTCATGATAGGTGAGGAATAATTATAGTTTGATTGATGAACCTCATGATAGGCAAGGTTGATTTGATGCTTTGATTATTAACCTCATGATAGGCGAGGTTCAATGATACTTGATGATTTGCCCTCATGATATGTGAGGTGCAATGATGTTTGATGATTTGACCTCATGATAGGTGAGGTTCAATGATGTTCTCCTATGAGATTTGTTCAAAAGTCTCACCAATAGCTGATTAGTTTTGATAGGATTATTGATGTTTAATGATTTGACAAAAAGTACTAATTTTGAAATTTTCCTGATGATAGGATTTGTTGGAGAACCTTTAGGTTCAAGAGTGATTCTTGTGGACATTTGACTTGATACCTTAGTTGGCGTAGCTTGACATGGTGATTATTACACGTTGCAACCTTTCTTCTCTTTTATACATTCCCCAAATTAGGATTAATCGGGGTCTGTTGACAACGCTAGCCAAGAGGTGGCATAGCGAGCACAACACCTTTCACCTTCTTACCGGTGAGATGATAGTCACCCTAGAGAATGTCTAGCGGATTATGTATCTTCCCATCATTGGAGATGTTGTTTATGAATCTGTAGAGCAGGGTGGTACTGAGGCTCTTTGGAGGGTGTTTGAGGATGAGCATATTGTTGGAGAGTGGATTCCATGGCAGGAGATGGTAGCTAATTATGCCACTTTACCTACAGTTCTTTCTGGTTTCATTGGAAAATTCCTTAGTCCTAATCGCAAGTCTAAGGGATTCTCTATTGGTTGGGGCCAAGTTTTAGAGAGTATGGTTGTTCATGACACCAGGTTTGCTTGGGGCATGTGCATGCTAGCCCACTTATATCATGATTTGCATTCAGTTGTATATCTTAGTGGTCAGAGTTTGTTAGCTAGTGTTACTTTGCTTCAAGTGTGGGTGTGGGAGCACATAGCTGCTATGCGTCCGGTGCCAGTTAGACAAAGACCTCCTATGAGACCCTATGTGTTTAGATATGTTGGCTGCCTTACTCAATTCAGACTGGGTAAGTTAGAGTATTGGAGGAGAGTGACTGATGACATAGAGTTTGTGACATGGCGTCCATACCTTGACTGCGAGCACTGGGACGAGGATGATATTCAAGTGCCTTTTCTATGTCAGTCAATGATATTTATTGGTCAGAATCGTTGGGTACTTGAGAGATTTTTGATTAGATGAGTGTATAGGTAGTATCATGGGATGGTTCATAGTATGCCCCAGGGTGTTGCTCATTATGCCCGTCGTTAGTCAGATTCTGGAGATTGGGGGCTCGGTTTATCATATGATGCTGTTGTCCAAGAGTTTCAGGCCTTCCAACTATTTGAGTGGGATATCCATCCTAAATTGTTGAGCCACTAGTTATAGTTGATTATGCTAATTTTTTGGCCATACATCCCTTTCCATGTCTTACTATTCCCGATGAGCCTGCTCCATTACTGGTAGAGGAGGATGTTGCTGTTGCACGTGGTCATAGGCGGAGGAGAGAGGAGGTTGAGATTGAGGTAGATGTTGATGTTGGTATTGTTGGTGA
>VDFB02128464.1:0-21026 GCA_007258455.2 Sequoia sempervirens | reverse complement strand
AGAATTGACAAACAAATTAATGAAATTTAAATGCTTTCATTATCAATGTGCATATAATATTATATAAGCATTACAACAAAATGTTCAAAGGTTGCAAGTTTCAACTATAAAATGACAAAAACATAGAAAATGTATAGTTATCCCTAATTAGCATTTGCCTCTGGTAGGTTTGCATCAAAATTGGTGTCTGAGTCAGAGTCACTACCACTATGAGGGGTTGCATCATGCAATGGAACCCCCTCCCGTGCCTCCTCATCAACCTATATAGTGTCTTCAGGATCAAAATTCTAACATGAGGTTAGAGTTTGGTGATACTTAGGGTTTTGTCAATCCTATAGCCACAAGGCACTATATACAACCATTAATTTCTCTAATCATCTAGAGGTAAGGTTGTTCCTCTTGACGATTCAATTCCTTTTCGTAGTAGAGGAGTTGACAACATATGAAAGGAGGCGAGTGGAAAGTATTCTCAACTCTAGTACATCCTTTCCATGCCATATCCACCATCCAATAGGGTTGGTTTGAGCTAGTTTAGCTCGATCCGTCCTCGCCTTTGGTTTGTTGAAGGTTGGACCCTATAAACTAGTAAAGGCAAGCCATTGTATGCGAAGTAAAGAAGACTCCTCATCAATATACATTTTTGGAAGGGCCTTCATGAGCCCTTTTTTCACCTCTTTATCATGAGATGGGGGCACTCTTATAAGACTAGTTACATACCATTTGGGATTTAGATCATAAGTTGCCATATGAAGTGGGGTGTTCATAGTGTGAAATGACCCACCCTTAATTGTTTTTCAAAATGCACTTGTTAGTGTTAGCCGCATAGGAATGATAATTAACCTAGTAAGCAACCCTCCATTTTTTGAACACTTGGATCCCGATGTGGGCAAGGTGAGAGCATACGGTGAGAAGGGGATCTTGCATTAACTGAAAATTCAAGCTAACTAAAAGTAAAGAACTTCCACTTTCTGATCACCCAAATCTTGATGTGGGCAAGGTGAGAGCATACGATGGTAAAGCTTACAAATTCTAAAATTCTATAAGCTACCACTTCTTTAGTGGGGTGAGTAATCAAACCAGATGCGTGAAAGTAAATCATCTGTTTATTCAATGAGAATTACAACAAGTAAGCAAATACTTGGTGGCAAGCCAGCCAATCAAAACAAAGTCATCCACTTGTTCAGTGGGCATAACATGAAAGTAAATGAGAACTTGACCACTTATTCAGTGGGAGTAGCATGTAACATAAAGAAGCTCAACCATTTATTCAACAGGAGCACCACTTGTTTAGTGGGGTGAGTGAAGAGCACAAAGATATACTGAGAGGGGGGGAGGGAGGGGGCAGCGGTGAATCAGTGTAGCAACAAACTATTACCCTCTCAACTTTATCAACTTTTAAACTTCAACACAATATAATCAAGTTGACACCAACAATTGTACTTTATGTTTTTATATGAAATTACAAAGATTGTAGGCACCAACCTACTTGAATCACTAATTTTGTAGTTTAGTAGGCACCAACCTACTAGGAGCACCAACCCCTTAATCTGGTTTAGTAAGCACCAACCTACAAGGAGTATCAACCCCTAACGTTTGTAGGCACCAACCCACTGGAGGCACCAACCCCCACTTGCCAAGCATAGAATTAGAAAAAATAATAACTTGAAGAATAATGTTCCACCTTCAATGTTGCTACTTCAACGGATGATGGATAATTAAAATCTCCTCTTCAATACTAATCTTCCACTTGATTTTATCTTTCTTGAATGATGTTCACATAAATCAGCATATGATGAATTCACTTTACAGATCTGCCTCTTATATTCGCTTCATAAAAATCTGCTCAACATGTAAAATTTATCTTCTTGTCTTGCCCCTGCAATAGATGATGATTTTTTTCACAAATCTGAAATATATCTTCACAAAACTCTGCTTCTCAAATATCAAATCTGCATTTATTCTCTCATATATGCTTCATATATCTCTTTCACTTATTTCACTCCATCAATCAATGTACTTTTCTAAATCTCTATTGAATCTGATTTTATATAAATCTCAACTTATCAAACAATGCAATTCTTGATAATGGATACAACCAATACAATCTCCTTATATAATCTGCAAACAATCTTTTAGACTTGGCTTTTCATTTGCTTGGTGTATATAATATACTTCTATCTCTTCCACCCACAAATTTGCATATGTTCTCTTTTATATCTACATATATTTTTCTTTACAATTCTGCCATAGACTCTTATTCCTCACACCTCACTCACTCCACCTCTACACACATATTTTATTTATACCTTTGGTGTTTATAGATTATATCTTTCTTGTCCCACACCATACTCTTCTTCAAATATGAGTTTGAATCATATAAATATTTTGGTCAAGCATTGTGCACCCTTTGTTGGAGCAATATGTCTCTTTGAATCTGCCTTTTGAAAACTAAAGTTTACACCTTTTCAAATTGTGAATTGCACCATTTAAAAGTAAGCTATCTCCTTTTTATTTAATCGCACCACTTCATTATCGTGCCTTTTCAAATATCAACAATAGCAATTAAAGTATTGTTTTACTAAAGACATTTTGTCTTACATGGATAGGACTTATTTTGTCTTATTCTTAATTCGTCTTTTTCTGCCTTTTGTCTTATTTACTTCCTTAAGTCATTCGCTACATACTTTTCTTATAGGTATCGTTGCCTTCTTTTTTTGTCTTATTTAATTTTTTAATTCTTTTTGTCTTATGTAACTTTGTCTTATCTGCCCCTTTTTGTCTTATGTGCTATCTGCCCATTTTGTCTTATGTGCTTTACTTAAATCTTATTTCTAGAACTATTTCATTATTTCCCTTGACATATAATGACTATTTGAACATATTTCTTGTGTAGGAATGAGGAAACCAACCAACATGCATTGCATATGTTTCATTGCTGCTCTCTTTAATGTATATATCTATTCTTTAACTACAGATTCGCATTCTGATATAACAAATATACTTCACTGTCAACTGTTTGGTTCCAATTGCATCAACCTCATCTGTAAAGATAATACAAGGAGCTTTCTTTTGTAGGCTGAAAAATCATCTCCAAATGTCTTTCGGTTAATAAACTTTAATCATCATTACTAATTATCTCCTTAACCAATTCCTTTTCCAACATCTCATCCTTGATCTATGTCTTAATAAATGATGTCGATTGCTTATATTGAGTAAGATCATTCCCTACTTGATCAACACTTCCAAAGTTCTACAGGGCAGCCACATAAACCTTTCTAACTTCTCAACTACTTATATGTATTCTTTGTTATCTATCCTTGCCTTTTCTCACATTTGTCTTCTCATCAATTTCCTTGTATCATTCAAACATTAATTTCTCTTTGACATCAATGACAACTTGTCTTTTAATGTTTGACATCAATGACAACTCCAACAGTGAGTAGCAATGTAAATACAATGAGCAATCACCAATGGTACTATCAATGGTGTTACAATCAACTCAATTAGAAAATGCTTCAAAATTAAACATGTTGCTATTATGATAAGGAAATGACAAAGACATGAAGCATAAACTCCCCCCCAAGATGCTACAATGATAATATGAGAGCACCCTCACAAAATCTAAAAATTATACCTTAATGGAAGGTCCTCTAGAGGTCAATAGAAGGTCAAACAAGCTACTGCTACAGGTCTGATACCTAGGATAGCATACTGATATGTTCGAACAACAAGCTCAAAAATACCAACCAGTAATCATAGAATGAGCATAACTTCATCAATACTCCAAAGAATCATGCCAAACAACTTGCAATTGGGGGTACTAGGCTAGGTGTCCAAGATGAGCTATGTAGCAACCCCCACAAGACTGAAACAACATCCACACTCACCAAAACTCCTTCCAGCTGGGCTATACGACCTCCTTAGATGGGCGACCATCAAGGTAAAATCAAACTCTCCACTAAAAAATATGCTTTTTGGCAAGAGGGGTGTCCAAGGATGTAGGTTCATTTGCACCAATACCCACAAAACGATATGAAGTCCTCCAACCTACATATGCAAACCATGTGGTATGGCCTAGTGCAAGAAAAGATAACCAACAAACTAAAATCTTCTAAAATCACTTCCAAAATGCTCCAAATCACTACAAGAAGAGTTAACACACCAAAACATAGCTAGAAGACATCAAAGCAATCCATAATCGAAAGCAAACTAAAAATATTTCACCAATAACTCCAATGGTGACTCCTATAGTGATGCTAGGGAGTATCTCTGAACTCTAAAACTAAAGCAACTTTGAAGGTTTTCGTCTCCAAACCCCTTGAAGGATTCAGTCCTCACTCCGACACCACTTCACTATCATCCATTAGCATGTCCATGAGAGCAAATGAGGGAGTATATATAACACTTTGAGACCTAAAATTTTGAATAACTTTTCCCTCCAAAAGGGGATACCACACTTGGGGAGAAAATAAACTTTATTAAAAATAACTTAAAACCTTCATTTTGGCGTCTACTATAGTCATGCATCAAATTTTCTTTTTAAAAACAACTTAAGTTGTCACATGCTAGGTGTGGGGGTCTAAGGGGCCTTTTGACTTCATAAAATTAACTCAAGTTGCAAATATTTCCTTTTTCGAACTCCAAGGATGGTGGAGACACCAACTTCCAAAAATATCAAGACACCATCAACTAAAATTGTAATCTCCTGAAGTTCCCCTATAGGAAGAGCAGTCAATCTCAACAAGACCTTAGTTAATTCCATTGAGGATTGACCCCACAATCAAAACCCTATGGCACCCTATAGGAAATTTTGAGAAAGTTAATGCTAACTTCCTCATTCTTAGCTTCCTGCATTCCATCATCAAGGTCATAACTAAAAAATAATCTGTAGTCCCAAACATAAGTACAAGTGAATGGATTAGAATAGCAATTGATTGGTGCTTATACTGTTATACACTCCTCCCACATGGATTCTAATTTCCCAAACTCAACATTCCCCTCATCTAAGACCACAATTCAATCTTGCTAAGGGTCCGAATAGACTGAAAACGAGTATACTTACAGCTTTCCAAGTCTGAAATAATCAACTTGAGGTCTGATTTTTGAAAAATCAGCACCCAAGAAGAAGAATAGCTG
The DNA here is from genome assembly GCA_007258455.2 of Sequoia sempervirens. NCBI lineage: Eukaryota > Viridiplantae > Streptophyta > Pinopsida > Cupressales > Cupressaceae > Sequoia > Sequoia sempervirens. The sequence goes on along the minus strand of VDFB02128464.1, from coordinate 15,890 downwards.
CTGCAACACTGAAAAACATCAGCCAAAAATGACACCTCTGCTCATGTCCATGCCTAGAAAATTCCTCTCAAGTGTCATCAAATCACCATAGAGCCAATCTTTTCTCAAAATCTCTCTCCAATCCCTTGGTGGGGACATCAATGGACTCATAAGATGGCTGCAAAGAGAGGTAACAACAACAATTTGTCCATGCCTATGATCCTAGGCATGAAAAAACTATCCCCAAGTGACTCCATCATGTTGGGGCTGCTGACAATTCATCAACTTGTGTTACATAACCCAAAGAAATTTGTGAACATTTGAAACCTCCTCATAAGGGCTCACCACACCAACATTATCAGATTCAAGATGATACTCCATTCCTTGCAATGAATCCACAAGGCCCACCTCCTTATCACAAGGATCCAACCAATCACAACTCATCATAGAAAGAAGATCAATTAGAGATAATGGTTCTTCTATCACCTTGTCTTCATGCATCTCAGATAAAAGATTTGGAAATGTGAGCTCTGCTTCCATGTCAAATAGGGGATTATTGTGAGTTTAGTATTTGTCTCCATCTTCTTGCTTGGACCTTATCCCTTGCATCATCTTGCACGTTACAGTGTTGGATTCCCTATTAATCATTCCTTTCAATACCACCTTTCTATCACCATCTTGGAATTTTAGCTCCAAGGATTTTATGTTCAAGGAAATTTCTCCTAAGGAACGAAGTCATTGCATACCCAAAAAAATATTTGTGTCGCTAGTGTTGACAACATAGAAGTCGTCATTGACTCTGTAGACATGATACTCAATTGTGGTATCATCCTAACACAAGACATTGTGTTACCATTGGCAACTATGACTTTGAAACCTCCAAACTTTTTGTTCTTGAGCCCACGTTGAGCTACAATTTCCTCGTTAATGAATTTACGCATAGCACCGGTGTCAGTTAGAGCAACAACTTTTTGCCCTTTCAACAACCCTCTAAGTTTGAAAGAATTGCTTCTTTGAAGGCTACAAATCCTTGCAAGAGTGCCACCACTTTCCTTCACTTTCCCAATCTCTTCTTCTGACCCCTCTTCTTCACTTTTCTCTACTTCAGCTTGCTGGTCTGAATTTTTTGATTCTGATCCATTAGTTGAATAGGTCTCCAATTGACGGTTCTTCCCCTTTTCCCAACACTTGTGACCTAGGGCCCATGGCTCTTTGCATGTGAAAAAAATATTTTTCTTCCTTAGCTCTTTTTTGTAATCTTCTTCCACCTTCTTTGTGGGGTTTTATTTGGGTTGAATGTTTTCCTTTCTATCACACCTCTTGTCTCTATCATGCCGAAAGGTCTTAGGTGGAAATTTGTTCTTTGGGGTTGCAAGCTCCATGCTCCTTTCCTTATCATTTCATGAAGAGTTGGTAGGTCAAAAGCTTTAACCCAACCCTTCAATGGCTCCATTAGCCCTACATTGAAAAGGACTACAAGCCTCTTCTCTGTGATACTAGGAACCATGATGGAGAGTCTCCAGAACTTTGAAATATAAGTGTCAAGTGAACCAAACTGCTTCAACTGTGCAAGCTCTCTAAAATGTATTTCAGGATCTTTTTTGAATAATTTTATCAAACCCTTATTTTTTTGAGAGATCGAATCGGATTCATTCTTCAACCAAAGGATGAAAACCATTTTGGCCATCAGTTTCGTGGATGAAAACCCACCTAGCTGATTGAGTGGATTCATACAGAGTTCACTATTGTGCTTAACATTTGTGTCGTTTGATTCTACAGTGTTTGGTTATGAGCTTGTGGAGTTTTGTTTTGAATATTGAGACATCATTCACAAAAAATATTTAGTTATTATTAAAAGTGTGTAGAAGTTCTGGAAATTATCAAAAGATTTCAACAAATAATATATACTTTGGAGTTTCCAAGAAATATTTATTTATGACTATGGGTTCGAAATGATTGTGAAATTATCAGAAAATAATTATAAAAATAAGTGTGAATCTCATTTTTACACAATGTCATACCAAAACCCAAAGGAACAGGCACCGATCATATTTTAAAGCCTTTGGAAGGCTTTGTAAGGTGTCATGTGGGAAAATTTAGGAAGGTATTGATTCATCTCTTGGAAAAATCGCAAGGCATAAGCGAATCTTTGTTTCATTGTTTGGGAATTAAATTCCACTCCATTTTTCTAATTGCAACCCTTGGGAAGGCTTTGTGAGGTGTCATACAAATTACAGGAGTAGCAATTGTCATTGGAGCTGTCATAAAATAATTTTTTATTTTTATAATATTTTGTATATATTTGTTGCAGGGTTTTAATCAGTCAAATAAAATCAGAAATTAAGGATTGTTAAATCAGAGAATTATTTCTGATTTTAAGTTACATCAGCATCACAGTTGATAATTTATTACAATAGACATCAATCCAATATATCAACTATTATGACATCACAAAATGTACAGTTATAACTGATTGACAAATGGTTATAATTTCTGAATTTGAAATCAATTATTGAGCTCTTTGCCAACTATTCATTAGAATGCTCATGTGTCTTAATTTGTATAACAAGCGTTTGTGAATATGCCCATGTTTTGAAAGAGAGTTGTAGTTGTTCTTAATCATAAAATTCAGGAATATTGAATGGTTGTCAAAGTTCTACCAATTGTTTGACAAAATATCTATGAGCTTACATTGTGAAATTTTGCAAGTTCAATCAATTATTTTGATAGGCACATTATAGTTGCATGATTATTGATGAAAATTGCAAGAATTGAGAAGAATATTCCATTGGGATATTACACATATCCAAGTAGGCTTCGAACAATACAAAATTTACTTTCTTTGCAATACCTCACTCTTATCTGATGCAATCCATCTCGTGAGACATATTATTCCTATGCACCATTATCCTTAGAGATCCATCCACTAATCCCCCCATCACCTATCTTCCATCCTAACTCTTCCCATCTCCTATCCTCCATCCTAACTCCTCCCATCTCCTATCTTTCATCCATAATTTCATCCATAATTTCCTCCTGATGAGCACACAATTATTCTGAGAGTGGGAAGGGGGTGAATTAGTGTAACGTAATTTTTACCAAGTGAAAACTTTATCAATCATAATAACATTATTTACTCAACATCAATAATCATGCACATAAGAACACAATAACACACAATATTAATGTGGAAACCCTTATAGGAGAAAACCACAGCAAATCAATGCTTTTATATAAATTCTTCTTTTACGAATTTTGTAGGCACCAACCCCTCATTCAATTTATGAGCACCAACCCACTAGAGGCACTGACCCCTCTTCAATTTGTGAGCACCAACCTACTGGAAGCACCAACTCCCATGACTAAATTTGTAGGTACCAACCTACTAGAGGCACCAACCTCCAAAATATTTTCCCTTCTTAAATTGGTCTTTTAACAAATGATATACATATAGTATCTTCACAAAATCTTCGCAACTCTGCTCTATTCTTCTTCTCAGATTTTAAGCTACTTCAATGAACAAAGACCAATTGAATTGGTTTTAAGATCTTTTCAACACTTCGTTAAAATTTTTTCTAAGATATCTACTCAAAATGTGCATATGGATCTGCTTGAATATGCTTTTAAATCTGCTCCAAATATGCTTATAAATCTATTCTTAGATAATGCACAATATATGCCTTCTTTCATAAACCAACTTCTAGCATTTTCTTCAATATCTCCCTTCAAAATAATTCTGCTCTAAGTTTACTCTATGTTTGCTCAAATTCTCATGAATATCATTGCAAGGCTCTTATCTTATTACAAAAATCTATTCATTATTCCTTACTCATAAAAATCTTCACAAATCTGCTCCTGCAATTTATCTTCTCTGTTGTGAATGATTTACACTATATTCCTTTTATTTATTCCCTGATCTGAGTGTGTCTTATAGATATATCTTTTTATTTCCACTCAATCATACCTCTTCAACCAAGAGGTGCATCTATTCCCCTTTTTTAGGCTATTGTTCATATACATTAATCATTTCTTTCAATATGCATCTCTGCTTATATCATAAAATATTTCATCGAGTCACTCACACTTTCTCCCAATTTGCAATCTCTATTTATACCTTATCAAAGGAGGCAATTCCCTTTGGAGACATATCCTTTCACCTTCAAAAACATAACACTTCATTACCAATACTAATCACACCTCTTCAATTTAAAAACTGTTTTCCAAACTTCTTTTATGATTCGCACCATTTTAAAAGTGAATAAGACAAATTATGAATAAGACAAAAAAATTCTTCCAGTGGGATTTGTAAGTCAGTCACAAAACTTTAATCGTTGTTTGAAGTGTTGCCTTAAACTTATTGCTGCTCCTTTCCTTAATAATATTTGATGCACTTTTGTCTTTTTCTATTTTTATCTTCTTTTTTTTGTCTTTATACTAATCATCCCTGTTGTTTATATTCTTTTGTCCTATACAGCTACAACCTTCTCACAAATAAATCGTTGATTCCTTATTATTAAGTGTTTTCCCATTATGAGTTTTATTGCATCTTTTATGCTTGGCTTGTTTTGCCTTATATGATTTTCGTCTTTTTCTTATTTTGTCTTATTCTTCTTTTTTTGTCTCTCTTTCTTTTAAAACTCGGTTAAACTTTGATTTTATTTAATACTCCTTCTAGTGAGTGCTTATTCAAGAATGGTGATACCTTTAAGGGTCAGCCATAAACATAAAATATTTAATCTGTTTATTTTTAATTGCTGCCTTTATTTATTTCAAAGTAACTTGATCATGTTTTGAACCTACAATGGTAGACTTTCCCACTCCTTACATTGCTTCGAGTGCCTGTTCAGGAGCAGCATTCACCTTTTGAATGTTTCTAATACTATTTGTAATAGTTTCCTTCCAAAGTGATAGTCTTGAGTGCAGTTCATTCCCTTCATCTTAATTATTATCACTGCTACCAAATCTCCCAAAAGGAATGCATCGATATCATACTCTAAAGGAGCCTTTGCTTGTTGTTTATCATTTCAACTTTAGATGATATAGTTCTTGAGTTATCTTGCAACTTTATATAATTCCTTTCTTGTTCTTTTGTAGTATCCTTGAGTTGTTACATGAAAACGCATCTCATATGGAGCCATATGAAGTATGTTTTCCAAAACTTTCCTTCCTTCATATGTCGTGAACATAGCACATATCTGAACTGTGAAATTTCTGATTGATAAGACAATCACTACATTCCTCTTATTAAATTTTCTCTTTCTCTAACATTCCTTGAAGCTTCATTCGTATTCACACTGTCTTTCCAAGGCAAGCTTTTCATCTTTGAATAGAGTGTGGTCATTCATGTAAGCATAAGAGGTTTAATGTTGTTCAAAACAAAATTCATCCTTTTACATTAAATTTTCTCTTTCTCTAACATTTTGTGAAGCTTCATTCGTATTCACACTGTCTTTCCAAGGCAATCTTTTCATCTTTGAATAGAGTGTGGTCATTCATGTAAGCATAAGAGGTTTAACGTTGTTCAAAACAAAATTCATCCTTCTACATTAGCACTCATAAACCTACAATCTCGTTTATTCATTTTCACATCAATGACAATTCAAACAATGAATTCCTTCGACATTAATGATAAAAATCTCATTAATATTCCTTTGACATCAATGACAACATTTCCAACACCTCCATCCTAAATCTTCCCATCTCTTATTATCCATCCACTAATCCTCCTATCCTCCATCCAAGAATCTTTTGACCTCCTATCCTCCATCTGATAATCCTCCCATTTCCTAACCTCTATTTGATAATCCTCCCATTTCCAATCCTCCATCCAATCCTCTTCCCACCCCCCATCTACACAATCCACCATCATTGCATCCTTGTACATAATCTTGGTTTTCCCTTGTCATTAGTTACAAGCAAATGCCTACCCTAAACATGCTCCAATCCATCTACCTATCCTAAATGACCCCTCAACCTAACTCTAATTCCACTTGTCCTAAATCCCTCACTATCTAAATCTTCTCAAAGAAGTCCATCCAACTCCAGTCAATCATAATCCATGAAATTCTGCTAAGATACCTCGCACAATATCCAAAAGAATCCCTTGGTTTTGTTCCCAGCCTCACTACAAACCTCGATCCACTTATACTCACATTATCGTCATAGGATACATCATTCCAATCCTTGCATTGTTCTTATTGTTAATAATGCTATCAACATGAAAGATCATTCATAATCATCACATTGTTGTTATCATTAACAATGTTGTAATCATCATCATCATCACCATCATCAATCAACCAATCAGTCAATTAGTTTTCAACTTGATTGAGGGTAAAATCCTTATCTGTCTTGCTGTGAATATTTGCTTGTTTTCTTGCATGTATTATCATCATTTTCATTTATCATGGCCCTTGCAAAGTATTGCCACAATGGCATCATGGTCTTCCAAATCATGATTTCATAAGGCATATGCTTGCATGCAACCTTTTCTTTTGGGTTAGTTGTCTACACACTTGGCACATCGTCACCGTAGTTCTTATACCTTGGTGCAAAAAAAAACACACATCATAAGACCTCTTCCATAGTAAGGTCCATAACATCAAGTGCAATATCAAATAAAGGTTGCTCAAGTTGTTGCAACATGACAACCATCCCCCAATCCATCCATCTCTCCATCATCCTAATTTAACTATCTACTCATCCCAGTCTATCCATCCTTCTCCTAAAATTTCTATCCTTTTATCTCCTCCTATCATCTAGCCTCAAATCCCTTCATCCATTTTGAGAGCACACCCATGCTCTTCAAACTTACCTATCCTATTGAGGGGGCATACAAACCTCTCTTATCCCCATGTAAGAGGAGTCACATATCTCCATTCCACTTCCTTGTGTGTCCTCACATGTGTGAGAGGACACATGTCAGAAGTTCCACTTCCCTATGTTTTCACACACATGTGCGAGGACACTTGTCATAGATCCCCCTTTCCTATGTGTCGTCACATGTGTGAGAGGACACTTGTCATAGGTCCCTCTTCCCTATGCATCCTTTCACATGTATGAGGAATCACTCTCCTCCCTTGGATTTAGTCAAACCAATCTTATCCCTTCATATCTTCTTGATTCTTTTCTTCCCTAATTTCACCAATCAAATGGTGCCACTTGATGATCTCTCATCCACCCTAATCTCTCATGAATCCTCCACAATTGATCTTGAAATAAAATCTCAACCATCCATCCTCCATCCTCAACATCTATAAATCAATCCCTCTCCAAGTCATTCCATCATCACACTCCATTGAAGACTTCTCAAAGCTTTTGGTAGACATTTATCGTCTTCTCGCTCAATTGGAGGTATGATGGAAAGAAAAATACAAGCTCTTTTCACTGCATTTGTCTTTGTTTTCTACTTTGATTTCTACAATAAATAGTGGCCTCCCACCATTGCTTTTCAAGGCAAGCCAATCGTTGAGATTTCTTGTATGCACTCTCTAAAGTTCTTTAGAAGAGGCATTAGGCATATCCAGGACATATACCCAATGGCCACTTCTACTTAGCTTTCATGGCCACAAGCTAAAACCAAGTTTAACTTAAACATTGTGGATAAAGCGTCTTTCCAAGCAATAATGAAAGAAATTCCTCCATAGTATTTGCACAAAATCTCGATGCAATCTACTAAACCATGGTGAAAGGATTGGAAGTGGTGTTTTGGAACCTCTTTACATAACCAAATCCCCAACAAAGGAAATAGGTGGCTATCTCCACATTTATCTATGGTTTAGAAATTGAATTCAAGATGGTCTCTTTAATCCCCATCTTTTGTTTGGGATAAACACTTCCACACAATCTAGAAAGCAGTTATGGGGTCAAATATTTTCTAATTTTCCTAGTGCTTACTTTACCTGGGTCTTCCTATTGGAAAATTTTTAGCAAATTTAGGTGTGTCTGACCCCAAATGCTCGTTTTGTAGGAAACTTGAAAGAATCAAACATTTGGTTTAATGATGTGCCCATCTGCAGTTAGTTTGGTTGGGGATTAATTATTTTTTCAAGCCTTTTTAAACTAAAGCCCTTCATAGTGTACAATATTCTATTGGGCAATGCTGCTAAATTTTTGACAAAATTTGTCCAACTATGGCATGCTTTCAGATTGGAGGTTATTTTTATCATTTAGAAAGATATAAATGCTACTTTGTTTGCTTTTGTTTCTATTGATTATAGTTTTTCTACTTACACCAAATAATTGGTGGTCTAATATTATCATGCAAATTGAAGTTAAACCCAACAAAGTGGCCTCAGAGGTGGCACAAATCTATAATTTTCTTGATCATTGGGGGAATGCCCCTTATCATATGGCCCTAGTTTTCCCTCTTCACCTCCCCAGATTAGATCCATAGGGCCAATGACATGGCTACTCTAATTATTTTTTGTCCCACTTGCAGAGCTGTAAAAAATGACCTTGTTTACTGTTAGTTAGGCAACCTTCTGGTTAGTCACTGCCAATTGCACAGAAAAAGAGTTGGTCATCACCTACTCACCACTTGCATGCATCCTTCCAACAATGTGGATGAGATCCTCTCAAAGTACAAGACAAATTCTCTTCTTGGCTCTTGGAATGTTTTTCAGATTCAGTTGTTGCCTGAAGTGTCAGATTCTTAGATTCAATAAGGAGAAGACAATGCTCTCATTGGTTGGGAGCCTATAGATGATGGAAAAGGCTTACCTGACGAGGGTGGGATAACCCAAAGGACTAGGACCTCCCTCCTAGCATAGAATTTATAGCTTTGGCTGCTTAGTTTTTCATCAAACTCTTTGATCATGTGATTTTGTGGTATTGTGTTTTATTGTTGCAGTTGTTTCCTTTTTTGGGCTAAAAGAACATGCTACTTTGTTTCCTGGTTCTGTAGGTTTGCGTATCTTTGGGATGTGATTCCATTATGTCTATCTTTTTTAAGGACAGGTTGTATCTATTTCCTTTGGTTTCAAAATTCCAAGGTTTATTATTTGCCATGTAGTTCCGGGCATTGGGAAAGATTTTCATAGTCAAACTATCATTCTAGACTCAAGCAGTAGGAACTTTGTTGGAATGCTTCATATTCTGCTTTAGAATCATGTTTTAACTCCAAACAGATACCAGCAACAAAGATAGCTATGTCTGAATTTAAAGGCAATCCATAATAATTTTACCACAAAGTGCATGATCCCTTTCCACTCATCCTTCCTCTTTTGTGTGTATGTTCCATGTAAATATATGATCTAAAATAATCTAGCTGCTTGTTTTTATGAAGCTTCTTCAATGGATTTACATAGTTCACATAAATATGCTATGTTTCATTTATATATCATTAATAGAAACATATTGCATGGTAATTTTTAGTCTTTTCTAACATACTTGATCTTGTGTTGATGAACAGATTGTGCAACAAGCAAATCTTAAAATCTTTGAAATCCTCCAAAAATAAAGTTGTTTGCACACCCATGGACACTTGATACCAACCTTGTGGAGCACTGAAATTGAAGCGAAAGGTTATAAAGCTTGCCTTTGAGGAAGAACTAAAAGAGATGTACAGTTGAATTGGAGATCAAAAGGAGGGAGTTTTTCTGCATAAAAAAATTGAAAGTTAACTACTATATGTATATTCATGTGATTACTTCTAAGAATTTTTCAATGCTGCCCTACCCCTCATGTGATATCTTTCATTTTTTTTATTTTTTTATCAATTATAAGGTGTTCATTGGACACCCATAAGAAACCATGTGAGAAATAATATCCCTATAACCTAGCAAAAATTAGGAAAATAGTTAAGGTGATTGGTGGCATGCCATGATTGGTAGGGATGCAAAATATGTTTAGGACATATCATAGCTCATTTTGAGCAGGAAGTTCACTGCTACAAAACACTATTGGTATGTTGGCTTTATTGTTTTATACATTCTTTACAGTAGAACCCCCACCAAAATATCATTATTTAAAAATGGTAAAGGACTCTAAAGTAAGATGGAAATGACATAAAGTTATTTGGAAAACAAAAAATTGTTCAACTCAACATATTAGGTTAGCTGGTAATACATTAAGGTTAAGCTATCTAAGCATGATTGTGTAAAGGGGTATTATGGATGCTCTCTCTTTCTTGGCAGTGTCTCTTCTACAGCAAGAGATTGGCATACAATTGAGTTGTCAATAGTCAATTTCCTCAAGAGATGACACAAAGTTAATTTTAAAGAGACTTCACTCGATAAAGTTATGAATTTGACAAGTTTTGGCTTTGATTATACAAGCTAACCCTTCACTAGTTTTGCAAGGATGTGAATACACTACCCATTGGGGTGTGGGTCCATGTGCTTCCTTTCTCTGTCTATGTGGGGGAGATTCTTCGTGTAATAATAATGCTCATTTAAATGTAAATATGTTCTTGTCTATCTATAAGATATATTTCTTGAAAAGCATAAAATATCAAAATTAATATGATAGTGAAAGACTATCATGTCTATAATTATCACCTCTTCACTAAGAGCGTTATTGTTATCCTCCCACCAAGTTAGAAGGCCATAAGGTTTCTTATATTTTCATTTAAATAGTTTATGGATGGTAAACAACCTTGCATATCATTCTAGTTTGAAGTCACAAATAGATGGTTATTTGAATATTTATTACAATTTATGCATCAAAGGTTGAGCTGCTGCTTTGTGCAAGTAAAAGTCACAAAGCACCTCTTACTAGCAATGGACTTGCAATTAATCCATGTAGTCAGCAACTCCACCATTGTCATTACTTCAAATTTTTATATCTTAGCAATGTCATGTGAAATTATTAAAGAGTTGTCAAAAAATTTAGATACCACAATGCAACAATACATTTTATGTTTGATTACACATAGTAATTTTCTTAAGGTAATGTTAGCTCTCAAAAATGCACGCTGAATGCCTCAAGAAGCTGCCAATCTCTTGATACGCTTTAGGGTAACAGACAAGGTCAAGAGAACTCAACCTTCTACTCTTTAGGTGTTGCTAAACTTGGGTGGGTGTACCTTTCTGAATGAAGCAGACTTAACTTATGATTATCCTTCTGAAATGCTTCATTCACAATGGCAGATTAAAGTGAATCAAATGAAATCAAACCTGATAGAAATATTCTTAATCTAAATCCTAAAATGCTCAATTAATAGATATAAATAAATTGAATGAATCAAATGATGAAATGCAGAGACCAGTGCCTTGTTGGGTAAGCAGAGTCAAATGAAACAGAAGTGGGCAACTTATTCTGGCAAAAAATCAAATTGATGGCATATGATCTATTTATAACTTGTATAAACATGCAAGATTATGACCACTAAGATCTACTTTAATAATTCAGATGAATCTCCCTGATTACTGTGATCAACCAAAAGGATTTAATCTCTTCTTGAAAAAACTAGTTAATTAACCACACAGATACAACAAATATGCACTGATAAACTGAAAATAAACTTGTTATATCAATTTAAACAATCAGAAAGAATCAACATGGAGACAACTTAGCAATAATTTTCAATAAACTCAACAGACAATTGACACCAGAAATAAACTGCCACACCAGTTGAATTTCATTGAAATTGCCATTTGAAAACATGCAACATAATATCTAGAATGAGAACTTTATTCTACTGTGTCTATTCCTAATCTACTGTATCTATTCTAAGATCTGATGATATCCTCTACAATATGGAATGCATATTTATACACCAGCATTTGAACAAACATGTCGCTTCAGATCCATGTTGGCCAACCATAGAATTTGGGCTCATCTCACATGTCGGCCAGCAGCTACATTTAGAAATTCTCATATGTCAGCTCACAGTGTTTGAATCTCTGTTTTATTTGCCAACCACTTGCCAAGACATCCCCGCAGTATGCCGAAGGCAATTCAATCATTTATCATTGTCTGCCCGTGTTCCTCTGTTCTCTGTGTTATTTTCTTTCGCCGTGACCATCTGTTTGCTACGCCAAAGTCAGGAAGCATCCTTTTGTCATCTTTATGTTTCACTATAACTCTGTGATATCGGAGAGATGTCATACAACACGTATTATGTCTTATCAAAAACCCCTTTATCTCTCGCGTGTCACTGTGACCTTATAACATTGGGGAGACCACTTGTAGAACCTCTATGTCACACCAAAAGACCTTGTAGTCATTCCTGTTCGCCAAGACACTCCAATTTTCATGCCAATAAAGCCCATATGTTATTCCATCGGTGAGACCTCGATGATCGCTAAGACCTTCCTCGAAGAGACATCTCTTGCTGACGAGCCAATCATTAAACATTATTGGCAAGACCCGACGGGCTCGCCAAGACTATACATCGTAGCACATACGTCTCACCGAAGATTACACCTTTATGTTGTAGATCGGCAAGACAAGGAGACCTCGCTAAGATGTTATGTCGGAAAAAATCTCTCATTGAAAGCCAATATGAAGAAACCCTCTAAAGCTCCGTCGGTGAGACATTCACATCGCCAAGACCTCTTCTCGAACACCAACTCATACTGATACACTCTCCCGTCACCGGTCGGCAAGACAACGAACATCGCTAAGACATAATGCCAATAACCCCAAGCTCTACCAATGAATCCTCATAAGCGCAAGTCGGTGAGACCCGACCCATTCGGGGAGACCTCACCCTGGTGAAAATACTTATGCTGATATACCCTTCCTCTATCGCTGAAACAAAATGAAAGTCATGCCGATAACTTCCAGTGAGTAAAATCCATTCGCCACGACATAGGAAACGTCTTGCCGATAGGCAACACAGACGTTTACAAGCAGAAGAGTGGATCGAGGAGACCTTAATGCTGTCACGCCGATATGCTTGGAGTAAACACATGTTAATACAAAAGCAACATGGGTCGGGGAGACAGTCCATAACCTATGCCGATAGGGACTGCAATGTGGAAAATGCATGACACGATGGAAAATATAGATGAAATATGCATATGGTAGGACCAAATCAGGAAATTTATTAGTGAAATCATATGTAAAAACATCATATTTTTATGGTTCTAACAGTGGCTCCGTTTAGGGATGAATGATAGTCAGATCATTGCAAGGATCCAGAATCTTTGGGTGAGCAGACCAGACACAAAATGAGCAAAATGGAAATGGGCACAGGGTAGCATGAAATGAATGCAAAATGGAGGCGAATCAGAACCCTAAACTACTATGCATGGAAAAGAATTTTAAAAAAGGACCATCAAGAGTTGTCCATGCATTGGCAACCCTTAATCCTCTGTATTTTAACTTCACTTGTTCTAAGCTGTTACAATATGAAATTCAAACCATACTTTCCCCTGTCAAATAACTAGTTTTGCCTTGAGTTCATCAGATTCTTCTTGAAGACAATCATGCAATTTTCCCTGTCACTGTAAGTTTTTACAGAATCACTATGCTTAGCTTGGCCCAAAACCCCTACATCATTCTGCAATTTATATTCTTCATCATCAGACAAATCTCTGTTATCTCCAACATACAAAATATACACATATTCAATGCAAAATTCCTCATTATCTTTCTCATTGTTATGTATTATAAAGCATTCTCCCAGCTGTATTAAAAATTCACAATCAAAGTGCTTCTCTTGAGAAACAAAAAATTATGTCAGACCAACATTGTCTGTGTAGACGTCCAATTTTGATCACTTCCATATGATCAAATGGGTCTCCTTCATTCATCCGTTGCTTTTCCCCTCTGACAATATTAATTAAGCCGATTGTTTAATTAATACCCTGCATCTCGCACAAAGGTCCCAAAGTATTTAATTTGATACTTTACCCCTTTTTCTCCTCTAAATTAAATAAATATCCCCTTTTATTCAATTTAGTCATATTCCCCTTTTGAATTAAAATGCATTTTTTAATTCGTCTTTTCTCTCTCATGGTCACATCCTCCAACTTTTGCAAGTTGGTCCCTAATCCATTTTAATTACTTCATATTCTTCTAATAAACTATGGTTAGCATGTGCACACCCTTAATCATCATTAAGGTCACATCCTCCATAAATTCCCACTTGCCTCTAATCAGTCATTAGTCCATTTAACTGAGTACTTGCACAATCCTAATCATTTGATTAGCCTAACCTAATCCCTCATCCTATTTATGGCACATGTCCTTGAGTCAACCTTATTAAAGGCTTTATCCTTTTGGACAAGGCATCCCCCTTCCCCTTGTGAATTTTTAATTCACCTTTTAATCCCCCAGGGCACCTAAAAGGAATTTTTAATTCCTTCACTTCTCCCCACATGTCATTTACTTATTCTTTACTCTTTCTCCCATCCCCATGAGAATATTTGAGGAATTTTTAATTCCTCACATGTCCTCTCACCCACATGGGGACAAGGACCTCCTTTATGAGGAGATCTTGTCCAATCCCAAGGTACTTTGTACCCCTTCCATGTCATGTCCTTTTTCTTCCACCTCATGTACACTTCACCTTTTAGGGCTTCATCACATGCCACATGTCAAGATGTGAGGGCTTGTGAGTTCTCAACTCACCTTAGCCCTACATCTTGATATTTGGTGGATCAATCTCAACCGTCCATTTCCCCTAGGATTTCCCAAAAATCCTATAAATACCCCCTCTTTTCTCTCATTTGGGGAGATCATTTTGTGTAGCCAAACTCTTGCAGTTTTATTTCTCAATCCACACTTAGCTATTTTCATGTTTCCAAGCATCATTTGCATCTCACATCACACATCTTGTGCCATCTAAGGAGCATACACATCCAAGATCGAAGGGCCAACCAAAGGATCGACTCAACGCAAGGTATAAAGTTCCATTTCGTGGCTTTGTCTTGTTTTGTTTCCAACTTAGGCTAATCTCGAAGTGTAGGTTGTTTTAGTTGTTTATTTGTGCTCTTTAACTTGTTGCTTGTTTTCTAACACCTATTTCGACCTATCACATTTCGCATGCCCGGTGGGACCCACAAACGGGTCTCTTTCTTTCACGTTTGCTATTTTTTGCATTTTTACAGGTCCAGGTTGCAGAGTGGCGGACCTGTCCTCTTCCGGTGGCGGACTGGTCCTGGAGTGGCGGACCTGTCCAGGGGTGGCGGGCTCGTCCTGACAGTGGCGGGCTTGTCTTAGTTGATGGGCTGTCCCGGTTAGATTAAGCGGACTGTCCCCTATTGGAGTGGCGAGACTGTCCCTAACAGTGGTGGATCGTCTCTGAGAAGGTAAAATTTCAAGTTTTTCCGAATTGTGTTTTGATAGAAATAGGAACATAGCTTAAATTAAAGGGGTGTCAATAGACCTTGCTTGGTGTGTTTTGGAAAGCTATTTGACGTATCCAATCCCCTTGCGCCATTTGGCGATCCTGGGTGACGAGAAATCGTAACTTTCCAAGTCCTTTTTTGTCACCTTTTTTTTAGTTTCTTAGCGGGACCTGCTTGGGGATTTCATCACCCCAAGGGACGATTCCAACCACGCGTACCGGCGGGGTATATAAAGGGGGGAGAGCGAAAGGCGTACCTCAATCAACCGTTGTGATTGGCGTCGGGGATGGCGTGAAGAGTTGGTCCAGAGCCTTTAGTATCTCGCTGAGTTTCGGAAGCTCACACTTGTAACGGGTTGGTGTTCACGGTTTGGGCCTCACGTACCGGGTGTATATCGAGGACTCCTTAGAAACCATGTGCATCGTAGAGTAGAAGACTTTGTTGACCATACCCCCCTTCTACTAATCTTAGGGTTGTGCTGTTTGAACTGTCTTTTTTGTGCAAAAACCAGTGATTATCAGTTTGGTCAAGTCTTTTTATGATTGCTACAATTTGGGTCCTTTTCCTTTGCCATCCATCAAAACATCAACCTTGAATTCATCTTTTGGCGGACTTGACCTTATCCTATAGCAAACTTGTCTTAGTACATTGGCGGACCTATCCCAATCC
>VDFB02128463.1:0-23169 GCA_007258455.2 Sequoia sempervirens | reverse complement strand
AGAAGGTGACAAGTGCTATCCGGTGGCAGTTGAAGAGAACCAGGCTGGACTTCGTGAGAAATACCTGCTTTCCACATTTTGGAGAACTAACTGAGATCGGATGTAATAAAATTATGTTGCTTCTTTCTTCAACAATTTTACAGACCGCAGAATGTGGGCTGAGCTTGGTTTGTTTAGCATTTGGAGCCCTTTTTTTTTTCTCTATCCCCAGACGTTTATAAATTCCTTTTGCGAGAATGTAAAATGTAAAAGGTGCAAATGGAATTCCCATGGACGGTAGCTGTCGTATTCCGAATATGTTGGATTAAATCCGAGCCTTTAGATGTTGGGGGTTGATCGGCGGCATACTTTCCGAATATGTGAGAATCCATTAAAGTTTAGAAAATATTTTTATATATAAAGAGTGGCAGCTTTTTGAAGATGTATGGCGTCATATCAAGGGTTCGTGCAAATCGTCACTATATTCGTTTGTCAAAATAGTACCTTTTTTCCCCTATATTATATTGTAGGATATAAAAGTGCTCTGGCTTTTTCTTTTCAATCATATTGTGTTTCCAAGGGTTATATATGGGGATGCGTGAGATTTAGGTTTTAAAAGATTTTGAGTTGTGTGTTACGTCTTTAAAAATAATTTTGTACACTATTTTAATCATAGAATATCAATTTTATAATGAAGAAAATATATTTATGTATTAGTTCGCAATATTATATTTGTAAGTTCAATTATTTGTTACTTTATCTTTATCAAAGTTCTTTTTTTTTGTTTTATTCTATGTTTTGATAAACTTTAAATAAATCTAGGGGCTTTGTTACTACTAAAGAATTCAATCCCTCTAACCTTTTGCTATAACATATCTCAAGAGTGATCTTTAGTACCAACCACTTTTTTTATGAAAATATAGTTTAAACAAACATCTTTTGCACGTATTGAAGGTATGCTTCTACCTAGAATCAAATTGTACCTTTAAAATAAAACCACATCATTTAGAATATGATAGTGGATGCAACCTCATACTCCATAAAATTCTATGTTGACTTAATTCATCGTTTGTTGTTCTACTTCTAATTCATTCAACATTAAGTGGTTTTGAGATATAATTAGAAGTTACAATGAACAAATCTCTATTGACTATCAAAATGATCCTAAGTCCTCCCACTTTTAGTTTCCAAGTTTTTGATCATTTTCATATAATCCATCATAATTGTTTGTCTAAATTTTTATGAACTTTTATTAATTTATTAGTTGTAGATATATTTGTAGGGTGAAATTTTTATACCTACATTTTGATAAACCTTCTCTTTCTTTATCCTACTTAAAGTATTATCTCCAAGTATTATTCTTTGTTGTTATTCTAAATCTATCAGGTTCAATTAAAATCTAAAATTCCATAGATCATTTGTTCCCCTTGTACATAATGGATACATTCAAATTGATTCAAAATTTTATACATTTTCTTTGCATAACTCTCATGATTTGGTTGTTAATGATTATATTTCTATGATTTTTTTGTTCTTAATTGCTCTATTTACCCCCTTGTTCTATTGTGTATTTTCTATGAGGCATATATGTCATAAAGCCCTTATAAGGATTGAATAAAAAATATTTAAACATATATGAGATTTGATATATTTATTTTATTTATATGGATATAATGCTGGGAAAAAAGTACATAATTGTGTTACAGTTTTAGCTAACTTATCAACGCAAGTGAGTTTAAGCATTTGTAATTAAAAAAAAATTGATCAAACATGTTGTCTAGCTAGATTCATTCTAGCTAAGTTAGATATTGAACCATAGATTTTTGAGTAGGGCTTATAGGCTACTCTTGTGTTCTTAGGATGTTTCACCTAAAAGGAGAGAGATAAACCCCACTCAAAACACCTAGCTAGGTTCACTCTAATTATGCAATGCATGATGTTATTAAGACTAAATGGGATGATATAAATGCAACTAAACAATGCAATTGATTGATTATGAATGCAAAACCTAAGAAATATGCAATGTTTGAAAACAAATTGTGATATGCAAAAAGACCTAAAAATGACTTAGAAATGCAAGTAAAACAAAACAGAAAGCTGTAAAATTGAATGTGTGCACCTGAGAACTTTTTTGGAGACTGGAAATGACTTCAAAATTTTGAAGAAGCTGATTTTTAGGCCTAGGGGGACTCATTTTCCATTCTGGGCGAATTAGTCCCAGTTCTGCAAAACTGTTTCAGACCCCTTTTCGAATAAAAGGGTATCTAAAAATGCAAAAAACCAAAAATTAACCTGGAAGTGGGGCTCATTCGACACCCATGGAAAATGAGTCCACCTTTTTAATTTATGAATATTCAAAGGTGGAAATAGGAGCTCTCAGTTTACACATTCTACTTATACAGGTGTTCGATTTTGAAACTATTGGATTAAGGACTGAGGGTCACTTTTTGTTGATATTTTGCCTTGAACAATGAAGACAAGACTTGAAAAACTTTGCAGCTTGATTCTTAATGATTCCCAAGCTCCCAAGATGCCTAAATATCCAAACACACAAGACAAGAGAGAGAGAGAGAAATGTTGAATGTTAGGGCATGGGGGTTTGCCTTGGTCAAACCCCTTTTTAGTTAATTAAACCAAATGAAGAAAAGAATTTAATGAAGCATGCAACAATAGAGATATTACCTTGCCATGATGATTGATCTTGATTGTCTGCAACAAAACATGAATAATCTGCCCTTGAATGTCGTAGGAAGCTAACTTGATGACTTGCAATGATGAAACCCTAGCTTGCTTGACTTGATCGAGAAGATAGATGATGAATGAATGATGTGTATGAGTTAGTGAATGAATGAGATTAAAATGGATGTAAAAAAACTTATTTATACACACTTGTGCCTTAGTAACCCATTGATACCTCATCACAGGCCGACATCAAGTAAGTCTGAATAAAAAACCAAAAGGAAATTTAAATTTTTTTGAATTTGGAGCAAAGTGGGACTCAATCGCCACCCATGGCAAATGGGTCCCACCTCAGGCTTGAAAGTGGGTGTCGGGAATTAAGTCACATTTAATGTTATTTGTTGAGTTTACATTCAAAACTACACTTAATTAAGCCTTATAAGGGCATAAAGGGGTCAAATAAAGCATAAGAAAGGTGTAAATAGTGAAATTAAGGCTAGAAAAGCATGAAATCTTGTTACAAGACTTTACAACACTTCAAAATAGGAATTGATAAGGAATGGAAATGGAATATTTAAATGAATTATCATGAGAAGATTCTAGAAAAGTGTAGAAATGTATTACAACACTTCACAACACCTTCACAAGACATTAATAAATGTATTTTATTCAATTTTCAATGGTCAAAGACCTAGTGTGGACATGTAAGACACCTCACAACACTAAATGAAATCCTCATTAAGTCTAATTTATCATGAATTATTCTCATGTCAAGTAAGAGGTCCTTTTTCCTATGGTACATTTAGCCCCCACTTTAGTGAGAGGTTGAACTTGCTTCAAACTCACACTAAAGTAGACATTCAAGAGAGACCTAAGTGTATAAATGCAGATGAAAAAAAATGAGAAAGATCAAGAAGGTAATCAAGTCCCCACGATCCAAGATCCTAAGTCAATCCATCAAGATACATAATCATGCAATGGCAAGAACTAAAGGAAAGAAAAATGGGGTGGAAAATATGTGCTCACTTTTGGGCCACAAAACATTAGGTCATCTGTGCGGTGAGATGTCCAAAGAAGTGGTTTAGTGAGAAATTCATGCCAATTTGTTGGCTTCCCACCATACTAACCATACCAAAGTTATGCTTTTAATAACATTGATAAGGCACCACAATGTAAATGCTTTTGTAAATGTTTTTGAATGCTATGTAAAAATTTTGCTAAAGGTGATTTTTCTTTGTTCATGTAAGGTCTTCTTCTTAGGGAGCATTGTGCCTAATGTCTCCAAGAGAGGACAAGTCAGGATGTCAGATCGTTATCCATGGGATGCCTCCTTTGCATTAGGCCACTTTAGTTGATCATTATTCCCTAGTCATATCATTATCCATGAGATTCTTTGTTCACATCAGGCCATTTCAATTGATCATACACTCTTGGAAGGAATCAAACCCAATGACACCACCAAGGAGAGGACATGTCACAAAAAAAAGTAAATCACACCATGAAATTTGTAAAAAGATGCTACCTATGTATGCCCCCACTTTAAAGTGGTTTCTACACCATTACTGTGAGCAATTGCTTTAAAGTATAAGAGAATATGAGAGCTTATTCGAAAAGCCTTATGCCAAGTCATATATTTTTGATAAGTTGCATCATGAAGAATGGGAGTATGTCACATGTGAGTCAATCTTGAGACATGTCGTCCACATCCCAAGTTTGATCTTCTACATTAATGAAAGGTTAATGACTAGTGAAAAGAGACAACAACAAGTGACATACAGGGACAAGGCTATCAAACCACTTGCCCCCACTTAATGTAGGGCAAAGGTGAGCTTGGAATGCATGATGGTTTGCTGCCCCTTGTAATGGATGCAAAACATGCGATAATGAGTATGCTATGATCCTACAACTATTACATGGCAAGGGGCATCAACTAATTTTATTTATGAAGATAAGGAAACAAAGATTCTACTTGATACATGTTTAATGAGATATCTATCAATTTAGGATGTACCAAGGTTAGAGTTTGCTTGGAAGAATCTTGAGTAAGAGTATGGATGTTGAGTGAAGGCTTGTTGGATAGGTTGATGTCAATGAAAGGACAATAATGAAGACCATGAGTTGGAAGAATGTGGTTAGGAGTATTGTGAGTTTATTTCTTGTGTGATGGTTGGTAAAGAATGATAGGATTCTTAGGTTTGGCCAAAATAACTTTAGTACACATAGGGGGATGATTAATGGTTGGATTTTTTTGAGTATCAATAGTGGTGATATGAGAAGAAGCCTTTATTTGGTTGGCTACTTTCTATAAGGTATCATTCTTATGTGACATAATATCAACCCTAGAAGGAGAGCTAATATGTTCATCACATGTCATAAATGGATTTGGCAAGATAGCTTCATTGCTCATAGGAGAGGAATTAAGAGAAGGATAACTAGGAGTTTCATGGTTACTAATGATTGGATCCTTTTTGTTGAAATAGATCTTCCAACACAATATATTCTAACACTAAACTATCTTCTACATGTGTAGAGAAGATAGTAGGAGAAGAAAAGGGTTGATTGTCTGTATTATCTATACTTACATCGTCGTGTCCTAGAATGTTCTCTTGAGTAGGAGAGATAGGATTTTCATAGCTCTCAATCATATCCTCCACACAAATTTGTTTTTCATGATCATTCAAGATTGTATTCATATTCACTAAAGGATTTTAACAAGTAAGGGAGGTGTTTGGAGATGAATGGGGACTTGGTAAGGTAGCCACAATGATTCCAACTCCATATGTCATAATGTTGTTGCAAGGGGAGAAGAAGGAATACAAGCATGACCTTCATGATCTTCAATGATTGTGTCTTATTTCTTCAAGATACCTTCATCACCAATGAGAGAGATATAAAGAGAAGAAAAATTATGATTATCATGATTATCAATGCATGCATCCATTTGTGTCAAATCCTTAGGGCATGATCTTAATTAGAGGAAGTCCTTAAGGGCTTCATCTAACATGTCTAAATCATCACTATTAAGGGGCTTGGAGGTTATGGTTTTTTGAAATTGAATCCTTTTTTGAATTGGATTGTTTGTGCTTGTTGCTTTTTGTTTTAATTTTCTAATGAATTTGATCTAAATGAACTAGGAACTAATGCTAAAAATGAAAATTGTAAAATTCTAAGTGCCATGAATGTAAACAATGCTTATTGATAATGATTTAAATGTAAGAGAAGCTATGCAATGTAAATTCAGGATGAAATGCGACTTTTCAGATTTCAAACAAAGTAATTTACTAGTGACACTATGCAATAATCTGAAAGATGAAAGATTGGAAGTGAAAATGTGAATTTTAGCAATGCATGAAATGAGCTAATGCAAGCTAAATCTAATAAAATGCATGATATAGAAAGTCAGCCAACTGCTATAGATAACTGATGTCAGCAAACAAAAGCATAAAAATAGGGTTTTAAGCTCTATAAAAGGCAGTTTCAGGGGTCAAAAGGGACTGATTCGCCCAAGGTGGCGAATGACCCCCAATGGGGATTTTTTTGAGATTTTTCAAATTTTTCTAAGGTAGTTTTATCTTTTTTGTGTTGTAAGATGCAAACCTAAGATGAAAATGAAAATTTTCAAAAATAATTAATGATTTGAGATTCCAAAAATGTAACCTAAATGCACTTTTCATGAATGCAAAATTTGAAACCTAGCATGCAAATTAATCCATGCAAACCCTAATAAAGTAGGTTCACCACAATGAACTATAGATTTTTGGCAACCTAATCCTTTCTTGCTGTTCTAGGGTTTTTCACCTAAAAAAGAAAGTAGAGCCTAAAGTCTACTACGTTCACTCAAATTATGCAATGTATAATGTTATTAAGATTAAATGGGATGATATAAATGCAAATAAACAATGAAATTGACTTATTATTAATGCAAAACCTAAGAAATATGCAATGTTTGAAAACACATTGTGATATGCAAAAAGACTTTAAAATGCAAGTAAAACAAAATAGAAAGTTGTAAAACTAAATGTGTGCACCTGAGAACTTGTTAGAGATTGGAAATGACTCTAAAATTCTGAAGATGTTGATTTTTAGGCCTGGTGGGACTCATTCGCCATTCTAGGCGAATTAGTCCCAATTCTGCAAAACTATTCTAGAACTTGTTTCAGACAAAAGGGTATCTAAAAATGTAGAAAACCAAAAATTGACCAAAAAGTGGGACTCATTCGCCACCCATGGTGAACGAGTCTACTTTTTAATTTTTGAATATTCAAAGTTGGAAGTAGGAGTTGTTGGTCTAAACATTTTGCTTCTACATGTGTCTAGTTCTAAAACTCTCGGATTCGGGCCTAAAAGTCACTTTTTGTTGATATTTTTCCTTGAAAAATGAAGAGAAGACTTGAACAACTTTGAAACTTGATTCTCAATGATTCCAAAGCTTCCAAGATGCCTAAATCAACAAACACACAAGACAAGAGACAGAGAAATGTTGAATGTTAGGGCATGGGGGTTTGCCTTGGTCAAACCCCTTTTTAGTTAATTAAACCAAATGAAGAAAAGAATTTCATGAAGCATGCAACAATAGAGATATTACCTTTCGATGATGATTGATCTTGATTCTCTACAACAAAACATGAATAATCTACCCTTGAATGTCTTAGGAAGCTAACTTGATGACTTGCAATGATGAAACCCTAGCTTGCTTGACTTGATCGAGAAGATAGATGATGAATGAATGATGTGTATGAGTTAGTGAATGAATGAGATTAAAATGGATGTAAAAAAACTTATTTATACACAATTGTGCCTTAGTAACCCATTGATACCTCATCACAGGCCGACATCAAGTAAATCTGAATAAAAACCCAAAAGGGAATTTGAATTTTTTTGAATTTGGAGCCAAGGGGGACTCAATCACCACCCATGGTGAATGGGTCCCACCTCAGGCTTGAAAGTGGGAGTTAGGAATTAAGTCACATTTAATGTTATTTGTCAAGTTTACATTCAAAAATACACTTAATTAAGCCTTATAAGGGCATAAAGGGGTCAAATAAAGCATAAGAAAGGTGTAAATAGTGAAATTAAGCCTAGAAAAGCATGGAATCTTGTTACAAGACTTTACAACACTTCAAAATAGGAATTGATAAGGAATAGAAATGGAATATTTAAATGAATTATAATGAGAAGAGTCTAGAAAGGTGTAGAAATGTGTTACAACACTTCACAACACCTTCACAAGACATTAATAAATGTATTTTATTCAATTTGCAAGGGTCCTAAACCTAGTGTGGACACGTAAAACACCTCACAATACTAAATGAAAGCCTCATTAAGTCCAATTTATCATGAATTATTCTCATGTCAAGTAAGAGGTCATTTTTTCTACAGTACAAATATGTGTCAACTTTTCCAGTTAGAAATGTCCACTAAATGCATATGTTGTATCACTTTGAAGCAAATTTATCCAAATAATAATATTATTTTTAAAAAATTGATGTTTCAGCAACTCCTACTCTTATAAATAACATTTTGGAGAAATATAAAAAATACATTTTTATAGATTGTAACTATATTTTTCAAAAATAGATTATTTTAAATATTTTTATTATTTTTTATATTTAATATTTTATTTTTAGTAAATGTAGGTCATAAACATCAAAATATAAGTTGATTGTATTTTTAAGAAAAAATACTAGAACTTATTTTAAAAAATTTAAAAGAAAATGATACACTAGATAAAAGATTCTATGTCAAGATGATATATTTGTTTTCTATTTTGGATAAATAGTTATGACAACAAGTGATGTCCCATAGACATTGTTGTGTTTTTTGTGCACATGAATTTTAAAATTTGTGTAAATTATCAAAATAGGGGGAAAATAAATCCATCCAATAAATTTGCAAGTTATAAATACAAAAAAAAAAAAACAAATAGAAGGAAAGCATTTTTTTTGTATATAAAGAGAAACATAGTATTTAACTTCACTTTTCAACATTTTAATTATAATATAGTGTGGCATGTTTATTGATTCTTCTTTTATCTTATAACATTGTTTGAAAAATAAATATGTATACATTTATTCATTAGTTGGCCTTCCATGTGATTGATTGATATTTTATGTCTTTCATCCTTCAGTGCACATTCCCTAAATTGATAATGTAAACACCAATGTGTGTTTTCTCATACATCTCTTAAGGATACTCACTCTCTAACGTATGAGCATATAGGGGTACTGGCAATCTCACATCACCAAAAATATTGCTATTTTAATTTTTTGTTTGTCTGGAATATGAATATTCTAATTTGCAATAATCTAATTTTTCCTTATGGTGATATGTAAATGTAAATTTTGGAGGAAATATGTTGAGGTTCCAAGGCATTTAAATGGTGAAATTTTCCTTTTGGGTGTATATTTCTTGGTGGGGACCACTTGGGCTGTATGTGCTTGCATGTTTAATTGCATGCCTTGCATACCATTGCATGTTTGTGTCACAAGCCTTGCATTTTACTGCATGTTCATATTTGGAGCCATCAAGGCTACCAAAGATCAATGAAGATGCAAGAATTGACTAAATTTGATTGGAAATGGTTTAGGTGCCCATGTGAAGACCATGTGAGAATTGATTAATTTATTATTTTTATGATTATTTCTCCAAATGGGGCATGGGTTTTCCAAGGAGGTGTTTTTCTTGTGGTTTTGAAAAACCATAGTGGTTTTCTCATTTTAAAACTTCTATATTATGATTCCTTGTCATTTTTGGGAGATGGCCAGCTTTGGGAGTTTTTGTACATGAGATGGAGAGATGTTGCTAGATTGGAGAGAGGATTTTAAGACTCCATTGTTGTAGATTTCTATTTGCATAGCAGCCCATGTTTTTGGGAGATAGTGAGCTAGTGAAGTTTGTGTGAAGGGAGCTTGAGAGATTCAGATGAAAGAAGGTTGAAAGAGACCAAGAAGACATTTTTGTTGCAAGTTTGGAGGTGTGCTACAACAGCAAGAAGATTGACGATTTCATGCTTTGATTGCAGTAGTGATTACTAATGATGAATGTTGATTGAATGAGCTAGAATCGAGTGAAAAAAGAGAGGTTGATTAAAACCATTTTGTATTTTATTTTTTCTATCATATTTTAGTCTCATATCAGATTTGTAATGATTTTCTTTAGCCCATATGGATTCACAACTAATAGTTTCATATATGTTATGTAATTCTTGAATTTTCAGGAGATTTTGAATGAACAAAGAACACTTCTTGCAAATTTTTGTGTTGTTTCAAACCATTTATTATTTGCATTTTCATATTATTGTGAGTATGTGAATGAGGGTTGGTTTTCTCCTTCATCACTCTCAATCCTCTCCCATTACATGATGTTATTTTGAATAATGATGTTATCCTTCACATTACAAATGATAGACATTATTCTACATCCTTGGATTCATTATCTCTTGGTGTTTAATCTAGTGACTCAAGGTTAACAAATTTTTTTATTCAATGGAAACATATTATTTTGTACCTCACATGATGTCATTTATGATGTATTTCCTTGAGAATATGAATATATTTATATTTCATATATATATATAATATTTTTAAATATCTATGATGACTCTCTTTTGGATCCATATTTTTGAGAAATTCAATTATCATGGTGTCTAACATAAATATTATATTGATTCACATGATAAAATTCTATATCAAAATAAATTAAGTAGATCTTAAACTACTTGAATAATATGATTTTTAGCTTCACCTACTCCATATTACACTTGAATTTCCTATGAATAACTTCTCCATACCTATAAAAAGTTCTGATGAACCCTCCACCTCATCCTCTTGAAAAAATATTTTCATCTCTTTCTTTTTACTTTCAATTACCATTATGAGAAGTTCCTACTTTTCCCTCATAAGAATGATGCCTCTTTCATTGATAGCTTGTCTTCTTCCCCTAGAAAACCTCATTTTTTCTTGTATTATTGTATTGCATCCTAGATAGTTTATTTTCTACCCTCCCCTAGCTTCTTCATATCCATTACAATTTGCAATGAACCCTTCACCTCTTCCTCTTAAAAAAATATCTCCCTCTCTTGCTTTTGAATTTTAATTACCATTTTGAGACGTCCCCACTTCTCCTTCCTAATAATGATTCCCTCTTTCATTTTTATCTTGTCCTCTTCCCCTAGAGAACCTTATTATCCTCTTGTATTATTCTATTTCCTTCTAGATAGTTTCTTTCTACCCTCCCCTAGCTTTTCCATATCCATAAAAAGTTTTAATGAGAAATTCATGTCTTCCTCTTAAAATAAATATCTTCCTCTCTTTCTTTTGAATTCAATTTACCATTGTTAGAAGTTCCCACTTCTGTTATATAAGAATGATGCACTCTTTCATTTTAGCTTGTCAATTTCTCATAGAGAACCTCGCTATCCTCTTATATTATTCTCTTTCCTCCAGGAACATTGGTAGGCCTCTTCCATTAACCTTAATCTTATCAAAACTAAATTCATATTTGAATAGAAATATAGATTGCACTAGCATACCTTGAAATCTTATCTTCATTATCTTCCACATAACTTTTGCAAATTTTGATTTTATTCAAATCCTTACATATTTCTACCCTCATGTCCTTTTATTATAATTATATAGTCTTGTACATAAATTTATTTTATATTTTATTGGAAAAATATAAACTTTAGTTTTATAACCAATTTGTCCTATTTTTTTAATTTTTCCCCATAAATGTGAAAATTTGAGTTTCCTAAGTATGTTTAAGATTTCAACTAATATATATTACTAACTTTAAGACTATCTCAAGGAATTTATTAATTTTTCTAAGGAATACAATGGAAAGATTAGAAAAGACAATGTTTAAGACAAAGGGGACGCAATATCAAGTTTTTTTCCCAGCATGGAATGTCCCTTGATGATACATGGTGAGTTCTTGTTTCAAATGTTTCTGATGAAGAACCCTTTATCTTCATTAAATCTAGAAATAAGAAAAAACAAAAGTCTATCTCATTATCCGAGGGAGTCATCACAAGAAATAGATAGAAGAAAAATTGTGGGTTAGGTCAAGGGGGAAAGACAAACCCTCTTCTAAAAAAAAAAGGAAAATTAAATAAAACTAGAAATAGTTGAAGGTATCCAAAATACTTTGTTTGAGATGTGCTCAAATATCACACCTCAAAAGAATTAATGAAGATCATATCCTGGAATGTTAGAGGGTTAAATAACCCTCACAAGAATGATCTCCTATCAAATCTGATTAGAGATAATAAACCTGATATTTTACTCATTCAAGAGACTAAGATGTAAACTGAGAAACTATTAAAGATTATAAATATTTTCTTCAAGGATTGTGGTATTCATAGTGTTAGCATTGATGGTGCTTTAGGGCTTGTATTGTTACTCTTTGGAACTAGAGAATTATAAAAGCTGAGACTGTATATACAGATTCGAACCATATTGTTACTCATTTTCAACATTTGAGAGATGATAAATCCTATATTTTATCTAATATCTCCACCTGAAATAATAAAAGTAATAGAAAGAAACTATGGTCAAAGCATAGAAATTTTAAGGCTACTCAGTAGGGTGTTAGTTAGACTTTTATGAGATATTTTAGCATCTCTTTAAAAGAAGATGAGAAACAAGGGAAATCCCAAGTTCCTATCGATAGTACATATGACCTTTTGGATTTTATTTATAACCAATATTTAATGGATATTGACCTTCAAGGTGCAACCTTTACTTGGTACAATAGTCATGTGGAAAAATATTTTATTTAGGTAAAACTAGATCATGCTCTTATTTTGGTAGATTGACTTGTTTCCTTCTCTTGCCCTCTCTCAGATCTTATAAGATTGGGATCTGATCATTTTCCCATTGCCCTAGCTACTGATATTTTGGGAAGGAAGAAACATTTTCCATTTAGATTTAAAATAATATCATTAAGAAATCTAGATCTTAAAAATAAGATCCAAGAATGGTGGAATGTGAAAGTTGACAAATTTTCTATGTATAGAGTGGCTAAAAAATTAACTCATGTTAAAATGAATGTTCAAAATGTAATAAATCTTTATTTGGTCAAATAGTTATTGAAAAATCTTCCTTAAAAAGTGAATTAGGAAAATTTCAAAAAGATATTCAAGAAAATAGGTTTAGGCCTATGATTCAATCTAAAGAGAATGATTTGCTAATTTTCCTCCACAATATTATTATGAAAGAAGAGGATTTATAGAAACAAAGTTCTAGGGTAGTCTAGTTACAAAGTAGGGATATAAATTATACACATTTTTTCCACCTATCAACATGAAAGCACCGAGTTGCTAATCATATTAAAACTATTCAAAGTAATGGTATTAGCATTGACAACAAGGAGGATATTATATGTTGGCAGCTAATGATTTATTCTCTAATCTGATCGCTATTAATGAGGAGATTTATCCTATTTATGAAGAGCAATTCCTCAATGTCATTCCTAATATCTTATTGGAGGAATCTAATAGAATGCTTGTGGGTATGCCTTTTGAGGAAGAAGAGGGTTGTTTTTTCTTTTCCCTAACAAATTTCCCATGTTCTTCTTCTAGAACTTTTGGGAGTATGTTGGGAAGGATTTCTTTGCTACTATGAAGGATTTTTTTGGTAGTTGACATGTGTTAAAAGAGCTCAATTCATTATTTATTGTCCTAATCCCTAAGATCCCTCAAGCCAACTCTTTTGAGGATTTTATACCTATCAGCCTATGCAATTCCATTTATAATTTTTTTTTAAGTGTTGTCTTTAATATTACAAGAAATTATTCTAAATGTAATCTCCATTCAATAGACTCGTTTCATCCTTTGTAGGAAAATTTTGAGTTCTATTGTTATTGTGCATGAGAATATTCACTCACTATCTATTAATAAGAAAGATGGTTTTTTTATGAAACTGAATCTTATGAAAGCTTATGACTAGGTTAATTGGCAATTCCTTAAATTAAAGTTTTGAAGGCCTTTTTTTTTGGCAAGAAAATTGTTGAGATCATTTGGAAACTTATTGTAACTCCTAAGTTCTCAATTATTATTAATGGGTCTCTATCATATTATTTCCATAGCTCTAGAGGGATTAGATGAGGAGATCACATTTCCCCTTTCCTCTTTGTGCTTATGGTGGAATATTTGGGAAGATATTTATAGAAGGCTATCAATGTTGGTTCTCTAATGGGGCTTTCTTCCACTTCTTTCAACCAGGTGTGTTCTCATCAAAAAATTGTTGATGATACTCTAATTATGGGGTAGCCTCTATTATAGAAACAAGAAATATCAACTCTATTTTTCTTAAATATGAAGTGGCTTCTGGTAAAAAACTCAATCTTCCTAAAAGATCCATTTTCTTCTTGAATATACCTAAGACTAGGAAAAGGTCTATTGTGTGCATCCTTAGGCATTAGATTGGTTGTCTCTCAAACTCGTATTTAGGTATGCCTTTGTGAACTAACTTCATACCTAATTATTTTTGGTTAAATAGTTTGGATAGATTTCATTCTAAACTTTTGGGATGGAAATGATATTTTCTTAGTCAAGCTAGTCATATCCAACTTATAAAGTTGACTCTTCAAAATTTACATTTCTATACCATGAGCCTCTTTAAGGTGTTGAGAAACTTATTGAGAAAATCTAGAAGAATTTCTTAAGGTTAAGGAGAAAAGAGTATAAACATATTCATCTAATATCGTATGAACAAGTATGTAAAGTGTAAACCAAAGAAGATGGGAGGTCTTGGTATCAAAAAAATTAGAGAATTTAATTGTGCCCTTTTAGCTAAACAAGTATGGGGACTCCTATATAAAAATATTTAATGGACTAAAGTTATTTTTAATAAATACTTGGGGAATCTAGATAATATTGAGGATATTTTATATTCTCAAGTTCTCCCTTCTATTTCGACCATTTGAAATAACATTCTAAAAGCCATTTCTTTAATTTTTAAAGGGCTCAGGTGAATTGTTGGGGATGGATGACATATCAAATTTTAGGAAGATTGGTGGTTTGATAATGACCCTCTTAAATATGAGCCTTGGGATACCCCTTATAGTATAAACCTAAACAACTTTCCTAATATAGTAAATAGTAGCAATTTTTTTTCATTTTTCTCCATAAACCTACAAAGAAAGTAGGGAAAGATGATCAAATTTAAAAAGCAACATAATATGTTTTATTACCTTTGTTGAATAAAAATCAAGACCTAATGCAAAAAGAAGAAAGACAAAACCAATTAATCTATTGTCTCCAGCTAAAACAAATTCTATCAAATGTAAAGAAAGATGGCCAACAAAATAAAATAAAAAATTACTAAAGGAGCAACATACCAAAAAGCATATACATAAATATGAAAAATATGGATCTATAGAAAAGGTTTAAAAAATGGCTGCCATAACCATCAACTATTATAGCACAAGTTCATCCACAAAAAAAAGGCCATTTCCAAAATCCTATACACAAATAAGATTATTTGGGCCTAATTGGTGATTCATAGTCATTAATTCTATCTCATCTAACAAGAATCTACAAAATGTATCTTCAATTCTAATTGCATAAAGAAAATGCACTACATTTTTATTCTATCTTGGGCATTTAAAGAGTTGACAATGTTAATCATAGCATTACCACGTGTCCACTTAATTTCCACTTTATTATTGATCATAAATAATCATTCTTGAGATATTGTCATTAAAACTTAGAAGTTTTATGCCCAAAGTTATATCAACAATCATAGACATACTGAGTTATTGACAATCAGAATATAGGAATCACCAAGAGTCAAGACATTGTGAGTTGTAAGCAATTTGTCCATCTGACTAACCCCACCAAAAATTAGAGTGAGCAACATGTAATTGATAGACTAATCACTTTGTTGTTGAGCCGCATGGTTATGTCTAGTTTAGAATACATTGATAGCTTTTTGGAGGATGAACTCCTTTTGAATACTTGTTATAAAAAGTTATTATTAAGTTCCAAATTTTAAAGAAACCAACCACAATGCTACTTGTAATATATCAAATGAAATGAAGCACAAAATCCATACACAAGAAAATGTTAATCTTAGAAAAAGATGAACACGTAGTGCCCATTACATATCAGTACTCCTTTGATGTTCTCAATTAAGGAGGTTCATAATAGAGTAACTGCATCATGTGAGAAGGGTTTGAATGTTGAAGAGGATCTCTCTTTTGAGATAAAGAAAAGCATCATGTTCTTCCAGAACATCTTTTGCAAGTTTAATTCAATATCACATCAATCTTGGAATATGAATGAAAAGATATATAATCATATTTTTCAATATTAGTGGCACCATATGAATGGTACATTGGGAAATGATTTGTAGACAGTATTTTTGGATAAAAATAAGAAGCGATTTTAGGAGATTTTTTTTAATATTGATTACTACTGCAATAGTAGTTCCACTGACAAATCACAAGTGAATTTGATATGAGAAAACATGAAGACTAGCATCTAAACATTCACAATAGAAGGTGAAATCACACTAAGAACTCATGTGTTATGACGCGGGCAAGGTTTGGTGTGATGTTTTATATAAAGCTAGATTAGTATGGATTAGCTTATCTAATTAAACAAATTGTATGAGCCTCGTTTGTGGTTTTCTTCTTTAAATAACTCCTACACGTCTATAATGTCCATTATCTAGCCTTTCTCTTGAATTTGATTGTTTTCCCTATAATTCGATTGTTGATTAGGTTTAGGGTTTCTTCTTTCCAAAAGGAATGTGCTTCTCTAATGAAATAATCCTAGATTAAGATCTGCATTCACCAAATTAATAACATTTGCACATACACATATATATGTTAGCAATAATATCTATATATCCAAAATATATTCTTAATCATAAAGCAATAATGAAGATATAAGAGGAGTGCCATAGGTGGATCTTCCCTATGTAAACCTCAAGAGGTTATCCATCACAATACTTCTTGCATAGTGGCTTAGTACATACATACTCCACTCATTCAAACACCTTGGAAGACACTCATCCTATTAAGAGAGAAGAACCACAGAGTCCAAGTGACCTAAGGCCTACCATCTCCTATTTCATAACCCTTATCATTTAAGTGAATATCAAGTCTACACATTTTAAATCATGATATTAATTATTCATAATCCGTTAATTAATAAGCAATTATATAATTCAATTTTGAATAATTGGAAACCATATATATATGTCAATTGTCAAGTATCATCAATTTCCTTCTACAGATAGGTACATTGCATCATGAATATATACTTACTAGAGAGACAAGAATTGAGTAATGCAACAAGAAATACTAGCTAATTCAAAGTTGCAAATCCTTAACTATCAGTTCTTTATTCTATGTTTATCTATATATTTGTATGATGGGTTCAGATGTTCAACTTAAGATATGGCAGTCAGATTTACAAATAAAGATAACAAGTTGCATCAACCATGTTTGGACAATCTACTTGTGTAAGGTTATTAAGTTTAGGAACTTGGAAATGCTAAATATTAAGTGCTAAGTGAATGACTTCACTCATGATTCACCCCCCTAATAGGGTTACAAGAATGGAGAAGAAAATATTTACACAATAAGATATATTTGCATTCATCCAAGATCTATTTCATGCCTATAATCAAATATATTTTCATTTATCAATGGTTCTTTAAGTTCATCATTTCCTAGAATAATTCTCATTATGATAAGATTAAAGAAAGCATTATATCAATAATTAGATTAGCAATATCTATTTCTTATATTCAAAATATGCTAAATATTATTGCTAAGTGAGTACATCACCTGATCTACTATCTTCCCATGACTTTTTATTCCTTAATCACCTTCCCTTAACTCACATTTGATTGATCATAGGATTAAAACATATATAAATAAATATTAATCTATTCATTTTTATATTAAGATCGTAATTAGTTATAAGGCCCAATAATTGCTGCAAGCATCATTATCACATAATAAAAAATAATACATACATACATACATACACACAGACACACACACATACATTATTATCCCAATTGAGTCCATTTACAATTACTTTGCATGAATATATATGTCTTTATATATATTTATTTATCCATCATCTTTGATATATTTTGAATCATAATATATATATTTATATATATATATATAGATAAATTTATAATTATTAACTATCATTTAAATTCTTAAATGTATTTTCCATCATCTAAATTTATTCTATATTTAACCATTATCATTTTCTAGATATATTACTGATGTTTTAGGATTCTAAAATTACTTACATATTTCATTAGTACATTTATTAGTTAATTATTTACATCTCATAAAACACTTACCTCATCTAGCCACCGATCTGCTATCTATCCCTTTATTCCTTCATCAATTAGAATATGTTTTAGATATTCTTTTTTTGATTCATCCACATCCCATTCAATTCTTCTTTTTTTCCCCATCACTCTCCATGTTTTCCTTATATATCAAGTCCCCTTTGGAGAAGTGATGCAACTTGTGTGGAGGATCGTGTCTTGTTAAGTGGTGTGACTCTTCTTTGTTGTATCGATTCCTCACTAGTTGTGATCATTGCTTTATGTGGCTTGTTAGTAGTTAAGATATAATCATAGTCATGGTTAATTTTTATATTTATAGTTACTAGTTAATGTTTATATGTATATTTATTAGTTAATATTTATACTTATATTGATAACTATTTCTTACATTCATAATTCCTTATAATGATATTTTAGATGATATTTATAATTATAATATATGTTAAAAGGTTATTCTTAGTGTAGACACACAAAATTGACATCATGCATATCTAACTAAGCATATTCGCCCATCAATTAAATAAACCAAGTTTAATTGATTTAATCTCTAAAGATCATCCATCTAAAATTAAATAAATTAACTTTACTTAATTTGATCCTATCATTATCCCCCTTAGCTAAATAAATCAAATATCTATTTAACTAAATCTTTATCACCTTTCATCTCCCTTTGATTTGATTTAAATCCCTAAATCAAGTCAAATTAGTCAATAACATCTAATCACCACCTAAGCTAATCTAATCCTGATTAATCTAATCTAATGCATGTCACATCCTCTAGCTTTTCCCACTTGCACCAATAAATCAATTTATTGATTTATTAAAATCAACATTTTCCATCAACATGTCATCTTTGAGAAATATTCCCTCAAGTTTGAATTCAAAAGGCAAGTTGAAATGTAGATCCAACAAGGCATTTAATAAGTCGTACATGTCTCTTTCATGTCCCCCACACAACATTTATTTCACAATTTCAAATTTGAAAGTCTTACATGTCTCTTTCATGTCCCCCACTCAACATTTATTTCACAATTTCAAATTTGAAAGTCTTACATGTCTCTTTCATGTCCCCCACTCAACATTTATTTCACAATTTCAAATTTGAAATCTCCCTCTCTTTGACACATTGACCAAAATGTGCTCATCCTCAAACCTATCGCAAGTTGACAAGTGGCCTCTTTTCATTGGCTTGTTTTTTATCCACATTTCTCTCTCATAAGCATTCTTTCAACTTGAGAATCTTTAAATAGAGGCTTCATCCTTCAACAAATCCTCCACAACTCCACAATCTCTTGCAAAGTCACTCTCTCAAACTGAGAATTGATTTTTCCCATCCACTCCATCTTCATAGCATCTTAACATCAAGCTTAGAAAAGGATTGGGAAAGGGATTCTTTCCATGGAAGCACCAATCCATTATGGGATAGGGTTTGGTCATGATTTTACGTGCTTGCATTTAATTATCGTTGTTCTATTTAGTTTGCATATTTTAGTATGATCAATTAGCTCATAAGGATGCTCTATTTTATTTGCTTGATTCAACTAAAAACTCATGTTTGTTTTTTTTTAAGCCAAAATGTAAATATAGCATCCACACTTAGTATGATTTTAATTTAATATTATAATATTAACAGAGATACATATGATACGATTTTAATATTATAATATTATCAATGATACACATAACATGATTTATTATAAATGATAATTGTAGATATCTTTAATTTATATTTATAATTATAATATTATCTTGATAATTATAATAAGATTATATTTATTTTTTTGTTATTTATTTATTTAAGACAATTATTATTTTGATATTTGGTTTATTTATTTTTGTCTAAATACTTCATATTTAGTGTTACAATTTTGGGGACATGACAGTCCTCCCCGCCCAAGATTGGTTGTCCTCAAGCAATCACAATTCCAAAAAAAAAATCCACATTAGGGGTTACATCCTTTCATGCCTCCCCCCACTATTCTTGGGAGCCTCTTTCAAGTCTCGTGCAAGGTTAACTAAGGTTCCATTCCTTATTGGATTTTCCTATTGTATCAAAAATTTGAGGGAGTCATAAATACTCACAACTCTTTATTATTGCATTTGGATAATAATTTAGTTTGGTTAAGCTAATTTGTTAGTTCCTCCCAACCCCAAATAGTTTCATAACTTTTAAGCATTAAGTAAACACAATGATGAACTCCATATGAATTAGAAATTAATGTAGATAACCAAATAGTTCAACCAAGAAAATGAGTAGCTCAATCAAGCAAACACATAGCTCAAGCACATAGTAAATCAACTCAAGCAGGAAAACAAGTAGCTCAAACAAGCAGGTGACTAGTTCAAGCACACAAGCAAGTAGCTCAAGAAAGCAAGCAACCAGCTCAAGTAGACAAGCAGGTAGCTCAAGCATGCAATCAAGTAGCTCAAACATGCGAGCAAAAAACTCAAGCAATTAGGCAACTAGCTCAAGCACACAGGTAACGAGCTCAAGCAAGTAGGCAACTAGCTCAAGTAGGCAAGCAACTAGCTCAAGCAAGTAGGCAACCAACTCAAGCACACAAGCAACCAGCTCATGCAAGTATGCAACTAGCTCAAGTAGGCAAGCAACTAGCTCAAGCATGCAAACAACTAGCTCAAGCAAGTAAGAAACCAACTCAAGTAGACAAGTAGATAGCTCAAGCACACACAGGATGGCAGGAAAGATGCTATGATACCACTATAATGTCCCTTACTTAGCCTTGCTCTTGACTTTGGTTGTTTTCCCTAGAATTCGATTGTTGATTAGGTTTAGGGTTTCTTCTTTCCAAAAGGAATGTGTTTCTCTAATGAAATAATCCTAGATTGAAATCTGCATTCACCAATTTAATAACATTTCCACATACACATATAGATATGTTAGCAATTATATCTAGATATCCAAAATACATTCTTAATCATAAAGCAATAATGAAGAAATAAGAGGAGTGTTATAGGTGGATCCACCTTGAAGCCCTCATGTAAACCTCAAGAGGTTTTCCATCATAATCCTTCTTGCCTAGTGGCTTAGTACCTACATACTCCACTCATGGCAACACCTCAGAAGACACTCGTCCTATTAAGAGAGAAGAACCTTAGAGTCCAAGTGATGTAAGGCCTACCACCTCCTATGGCCCGACCCTTATCTCGAGCTTGTAGGGTAGAATACTTGGGTGGGACCCAAATCAGACATATTCATACTTGCAGATTGAAAACATAAGAAGAGTCACTCAGCCCATTAGGAGAGGGGAATCCTTAAGGTTCCTAAGGCCTACCACCTCCTATTTCCCTACCCTTGCTCGGGCCTGTGGGGAAAAATATTGCCCAACTATAGCTTGGGCCTGTGGGGCAGAATCTAAGGTGGCACCCCTACCCCTCCATGACCCAACCCTAGCTTCAGGCCTATGGGACAGAATGGCCAACCCTTGCCTTGGGCCTGTGGGGTAGAAATTGGGTGGGGTTTTAAGACAAACCACTTAAGTTATGATTCACCTCCCCTGGCAAGTTCACAAACACATAGCAGACAATATTTATATAATCACAAAATAGTCAAGTTCATTTGCACTTATCATTTAAGTGAATATCAAGTCTACACATTTCCCATCATGATATTAATTATTCATAATCTGTTAATTAATAATCAATTATCTAATTCAATTCTGAATAATTGGAAAACCATATATTTATATGTCAATTATCAGTATCATCAATATTTCCTTCTACAGATAGGTACATTACATCATGAATATATACTTACTAGAGAGACAAGAATTGAGTAATGCAACAAGCAATACTAGCTAATTCAGAGTTGCAATAGTCCTTAACTATCAATTCTTTGTTCTATGTTTATCTGTATATTTGTATGATGGGTTCAGATGTTCAACTTAAGATATGGCAGTCAAATTTACAAATAAAGATAACAAGTTGCATCAACCATGTTTGGACAATCTACTTGTCATAAGGTTATTAAGTTTAGGAACTAGGAAATGCTAAATATTAAGTTCTAAGTGAATGACTTCACTCATGATTCTCCCTCCCTAATAGGGTTACAAACACAGAGAAGACAATCTTTACACAATCAGATATATTTGCATTCATCCAAGATCTATTTCATGCCTATAATCAAATATATTTTCATTTATCAATGGTTCTTTAAGTTCATCATTTCCTAGAATAATTCTCATTATGATAAGATTAAAGAAAGCATTATATCAATAATTAGATTAGCAATATCTATTTCTTATATTCGAAATATGCTAAATACTATTGCTAAGTGAGTACAACACCTGATCTACTATCTTACCATGACTCTTTATTCCTTAATCACCTTCCCTTAACTAACATTTGATTGATCATAAGATTAAAACATATATAAATAAATATTAATTTATTCATTTTTATATTAAGATCATAATTACTTATAAGACCCAATAATTTTTACAAGCATCATTATCGAATAATAAAAAATAAGACATACATACATACATACATACATACACACATACAATATATATATATCATTATTCCCAATTGAGTCCAATTTAAAATAATTACTTTTCATGAATATATATGTTTATATCTATTGTATTTATCCATCATCTATGATATATTTTCAATCATAATATATATATTTAGATATATTTATAATTATTAACTGTCATTTAAATTCTTAATGTATTTTCCATCATCTAAATTTATTCTATATTTAACCATGATCATTTTCTAGATATATTACTATTGTTTAAGATTCTGAAATTACTTACCTATTTCATTAATATATTTATTAGTTAATTATTTACATCTCAAAAAACACTTACCTCCTCCAGCTACCGATCTGCTATCTATCCCTTTATTCCTTCATCAATTAGAATATGTTTTTGATATTTTTTTTTTATTCATCCACATCCCATTCGATTCTTCTTTTTTTTCCTCATCCCTCTCCATGTTTTCCTTATATATCTTCCCCTTTGGAGAAGCGATGCAACTTGTGTGGAGGATCGTGTCTTCTTAAGTGGTGTGACTCTTCTTTGCTGTGCCGATTCCTCATTAGTTGTGATCGCTGCTTTATGTGGCTTGTTAGTAGTTAGGATATAATCATAGTCATGGTTAATTTTTTATATTTATAGTTACTAGTTAATGTTTATATGCATATTTATTAGTTAATGTT
>VDFB02128462.1:0-31350 GCA_007258455.2 Sequoia sempervirens | reverse complement strand
GAATGGAAACAATTCTTTCAACACATAAACTATTATGCAGTAGTCAATTAAAATGAAAAAGCTTACTCTATATTAGTTAGGATACACAACTAAGAAAATGATCTAAATAGTCTAATAATTTGACTATTAGCATATAGCAATTTCTATAGAGTTGTAGATCTCTTCCATTTCAAAAACACAAAATAATATTAGGTAGATAATCAAACATCTTTCATTTCTACAATGACTTATTTATCCTACAAGAACTAAGTATATAGTATACAAAGAAAACCAACAAACCCACAACTACCCCTATTTTGAAGGAGTTTAGTTTTCTCCCCTTCCTCTCCCTAATCTTGTCTAATTATTTTAAAGAGACCAAGGGTCATAACACAACTTTATTCAACCCACTAAATAGCTTGGTTAATGAAACTTGACAAAAGCAACAAAACAATTGCTACATTTGGCATTTCATGTGGAATGAAGAGTGGTGACAATAATCTGCTTATAGTTTAATAAAACACTATTTTTAGAAGGCTTGACATTAGAAAGATAAGTGTTACTTTTATATCTTTATCTCTATCTTTTTTTATCTCTCTTCTCTTTTTTTTTCTCCATATCCCTCTTTTTATCCCTTTATTTCTATCTTTGCTCCTCCTTTGTCTCATTTTGCTTTCTCTCTCTTGCTCTCTTTCTCTTTTTTCTCTCTACACCTATCTATATATTATCTCTATCTCCCTCGTTCTCCCTTTTCTCTTACTTTCTCTTTCTCTCTCCATATCTTTGTCTCCTTAAGTGTGCAATGGTTACATTGAAGAGATAGGTTGAAGAGGAAGAGAGAGAAGAGAGGGAGATTGATAGGTAGAAAAGGGAGAGAAAGAAGAGGGGAGGAGAGGGAGAGAGATATGTAGAAAGGGCGAGAGAGAAGAACATAGGGGAGAGAGGGAGAGATAGCTCAATATATATAGAGGGAGAGGGAGAGACATAGAAAGGGGGTGATATAGATAGATAGATGGGGATGGTGAAAGGGATAGAGAGATTGTGATAGAGGTAGAGAAAGATATGGATAGAAAGAGATAGAGAGAGAAGTGAGAGGGAGATAAAAATAGAAATAGAGAAATAAAGATAGAGATATAGAGTAGGAGAGATGGAGGGATAGAATATTGTAGAATATTAAAACCTAGCTAAATGGTGCCATAATTTTCATTTTAATTAACATACTCTAAAACCTAATGAATCTTTATTTTTAGGTTGTAGCTCGTCAAATTGGAGAAGTGAAAGGTCAATACTAGCGTCGAGGAAGAGTTTGGAGGAGTGAAAACAAGGTCAATACCAATGTCCAGAAAGAGTTTGGAGTTAAAACAAGGTTAATACCAGTGCCGATGAAGAGTTTGGAGGAGTGAAAACAAGGTCAATACCAGCGCCGAGGAAGAGTTTGGAGGAGTGAAAACAAGGTCAATACCAGTGCCGAGGACGAGGTTGAGGGAACTCAGAGAAAATAAATGACCAAGGGACAATGAGTGCTATAAGTTTGACACCCCCATTCTCTTTAACCTGCAATTTTCATGCCTAGTTTCCAAAGATCTTCTTGTACATTGGAACCCCCATTCTTGTAAAATGGTATAAGATAAGACAAAAAAATAAAATAGCTTAGTCTTTCACATTTTTATCGACCGGCCTCAGGTCTTGGAAAATCTCCCATAATCTACCCACATCTTGGTTGAGGTCTAGGATTTCATCACACATAGCCTTCATTGCATGAGTCTGAAGCAATTGTAGACTTAGCCCTCTCTAGAAGCTTAGTAAATTTGACCACTTTATCTTTATTTTTCCTCCAATTTTTATGTTTCTTCCTCCCCTTTGAATCATCTTGCACAACTTGAAATTATAGTTTCCTTTTCTTATTGATCCTTCATGTGCTCATGTCAATCTAGCTAGTTGACCACCTAGTTACCCCAAAAATCCTCCATGTTAAGCTTAATGCCTCCCACCTCCTCCAAAAAGATTGACATTGTCATCATTCTCATCTAGAACTCATAATTAAGTCCCACTAACTTTCGAGGTTCAATTTGTTTGTGGGAACATGTTATTCTTTGTTATATGACCTACCTCAAATCTTATGTCCACAAAGTTGCTAAGAACATAAAACAATAAGAAAAAAATTGAAGGTATAGCTAAAAAGGGGTTATTTCCTTTTGGCCTCCTCCACCTCTTATATTTCAACATAGCATGGAATTATGCTTATATAACAAAAACTTAAACATATGGAAGTTTATAAGGGCAAAGGAGCCAAAGTATATGCTAGGCTAAGCTAGATCTAATGAATGGAAATAGAGGAATACAATTCTTCTTTAATACCTCCACCACAAACATATGCAAGGAAATGTCTCCTCCCTTCTTGGTAGTGATAACCTCCTCCACACACCTAAATTTCATAACCTCCTCCAACCATATAAGAGAAGACCACTACTATGTGTACTTGGATACCATGGAGAAAGGCTCTTTGGGCTCTTTCATCAATCAAGGTATTGTTAAATTTTAACACCTAAAAGTGAGAATGAAGAATATTTCCTAGGATGGTGGCCAATTATGGTTCTCAACACCTAGATTACAAAATCTTTGTCAATATCATTGCCATCACAATTAAACCTATTGCTTGAG
Organism: Sequoia sempervirens; assembly: GCA_007258455.2. NCBI lineage: Eukaryota > Viridiplantae > Streptophyta > Pinopsida > Cupressales > Cupressaceae > Sequoia > Sequoia sempervirens. The sequence goes on along the minus strand of VDFB02128462.1, from coordinate 28,710 downwards.
ATATAGTCATACAGATAAAAAAATTGGCTTTCTTGATACAATTCAATCCTTGCATAAGAGATTGTTGAATGGGCCCAATAAACTACTCATGATTCCTTTACTATTAAGTTAAAACTTTAACAAGGCATATGATTGCATCAAATGTCCTTTCATTTATAAAAGGCTCAAACGGATTTATTTTTACCCTGAATTATTATCACACATTCATCTCTTTGTTAATGAGTGATTGCACAATAGTGTATCCCACTTGTGGGCTGAGGCAAAAAAATAATCCCAAAATTACAAAATTACAAAATACCATTTGAATGAAGAACCTTCATTTGAAGGTGATGTCGTCATGACCTTTGAATGAAGAACCTTCATTCAAAAATGATGCCATGTCAAGACTTTCAAATGAAGGTATTTTTTATTTTAAATATTTCATGTCCAAAATTCTTTATAAAAGGAACCTTTGCATGAAGGACCTTCAAATGAAGACCTTAATTCAAAGGTCCTTCATTAGAAGATCCTTCATATGAAGGTTCCTTTAATGCCATCCCATTATAGCTCTTAGAGTTGTTAGAGATATTTTTGTTTCGAAGTAGAGATTGGACCATCAAATAGTTTCACCAGATATCCATCAAATTGACAAACCCCGACTTAACAACCACAAATTCACAAGAAAATTGACCCTTTCAACCCTAGGGAATCACTTCAATGCCAAGTTTCTTTCTTTAACAAACCCCTAAATGCAATGAACCTATATCATACCATGTTGCACACCAATCCACTGAGTTATAGTTCCAAGATAGTGGGTGGATTGGTGGATGTCATTTCTATTTAGCCCTCAAACCCTTACATAGGAAAAATAGGGCAGTCCCTATATTTAATTGTTTTCTCCCACAAAATAGTGATTTAGCACTTCAAAACAAATGAAAATTAAGGAGAACACATATATTTATCTACACCAATGATATCATAGCATTTAAAGCTTGTTTAAGCTTGTACAGATCCATACAACACAAAAGAACTTCAAAAAAATAGTAAAAAAACATAAAATTGCTTCAAGAACGTGGTATTTGATATGAAATTTTGGTATCAACTCTTCCAACAACCTTTTATCGAGCCTTGGAAGGATTTTTAAATTATCTTAGACCCAAAATACCTTCAACCAACGTCCATAATTGACTTAGAAACACTTAACAACCCATTATTTTACAAAATTGTAATTTTGACAACTTTTAATGTCAACAATTGCAATGGGATGGGAATATAATATGATAGAAGTGGGATAAGAAGTGAATTGTTTGAAGCATCAAACCAATATGCAAAGATGAAATAAAGTGCTAACCCCTTAAACTGAAAAAGTTTCTTTTAACTTTAAGTTTGTTGGGTAGCCAATTCTTTTAAGTTATCAAATCCTACCATCATACATAATCAAAATGTTGTTTCAAATGACTATGAACACTAACTTTCACTATTTGAAGATGTTGAAACCTTGTCATAGAGAACTAGAACATTGATGCAACCACTCATCCTACCTTAAAACATACCAAAAGTATCCTAGCAATTAGACATAGCAAGATTTAAGATGACTTAAACAATTTTTATTGCCAAAGAAAAAAATTATGATGACTTAACCAGGCCTAGTACACACTCCCTCCCCATTAACCACTTAGACATATGGAGTTTATCAGTGGAAAACTGAACCACCTCACATGTGCACTTGAATTATGTCTATTAGTGTTCTAATTCATCTTTTTCAAAACAAATTAAACCAAAATATTGTAGAACTACCAACGAGATCTAATTATTTTGACAACTTAGTGTAGACACCTAAATTTGGACAATTACATTGTTCCAAATTTATCCCTCTTCGTCTAATCATCCTCTTATTCATGATAATTAGGTAATACTAATATTTTCTAATTAATACCCTTAATCCTTCTAAAATCCCTAAGGTATTTAGTTAATAATTAAATACCTTACCCTCTTTAATCCCCCTTTCATCAAATGAATTAAATAAATATGACATTTATTTAATTCCTCACATGTCACATCCTTTTTCTTAATTCAAATCTACCTCCTAATCTCATCATTAGATGTGCACATGTCTAATCCTTGATTAGGATGTGTCACAATCCTTTATCCCTAATCTTCATATTCACCCCTATCATATTTCTTCCTTTGAGTGACTGAGGCATCTTTCCCAATCTAACCATCTTCTTCTGGGTTTTATGTTTTAATATTATTTGAAATGATGCTACTTCGTAACACCATCTCAAAGAGGGGAAAAATGTAGACACCTAAATTTGGACACTTACATTGGTCCAAATTTATCCCTCTTTGTCTAAACATCCTCTTATTCGAGATAATTAGGTATTACTACTATTATCTAATTAATACCCGTAATCCTTCTAAAATCCCTAAGGTATTCAGTTAATAATTAAATACCTTACCCTCTTTAATCCCCCTTTCAACATCCTTTTTATTAATCCTAATCTACCTCCTAATCTCATCATTAGAGATGTGCACATGTCTAATCCTTGATTAGGATGTGTCACATCCTCCAACTTTTTCAAGTTGGCTTCTAATATTCGTTAACCACTAATTATATTTTAATCACTAATTAGTTAAGCCTAATCAGTACCTTGGTCAACTCTCCACATCCCCCAAGGAATTTTTAATTCATTTTTATCCTTCCAAGACTCTCCTTATTCCCATGCAAAGTTATAGAACCCTTTGACTTGCCACATCAACCACATGTGCCAAGGTCTTCTAGAACCTTTGACTTGTCACACCAGTCACATGTGGGTAAGTAATTACCTTTTTAAGGACCTTGTCTTATCCAAGATACTTCTCACCTCTCTTTTTGGGAACCTTTTCTTAGCCACAAGATCTCCCAATCATGTGAATTTTAAATTCATTTTTATTTATACAAGATTCTCCTCTTCCCCATGTGATCATTAAGAGGTCACATTATTCTTATTCCAAGGTATTTACAAGTAAATTCCCATCACATGTCATATTCCATATCATGTATCCTTGTGACACATCAGCTACCACATGGAAAGATGTGAGGGCTTGTGAGTCATCAACTCACCACAATCCTTCATCTTGCCCATTTTGGCAAGATCTCAACCATCCATCCTTCTAGGGTTTCTCTCTATAAAATGAAAGAATTTTCTTTCATTCTCTCATTAACAACACATTCTCATTCAACAACTTCATCTCTCAAGCTCAATCATTCAACTAACTCTCTCAAGCTCAACCATCCACCATTGCTACACATTCAAGCTTTCATTCCATCCATGTGGTTCATCTTCTCAACTACCCACATCCACCATTTGAATCCTCATCAAACCCTCATCATTTTGAATCCACTTTCATCCATTTTTCCATTGAAGGAGCATACACAATATCAACTATCAAGGGCCAACCAAAGATCAACTCAAGACAAGGTAAAAATCTAATTTTTGTTATCTTTCTTTGTTTTGAGTTCAACTAGGCTAATAGTGAGGTGTTAGTGTTCTTTTCCTTTCTTTTTGCACCTTGTTTTTCATCTTTTAGAGTTGGTTAACAACACTAGTTCACACTTAGATTGAAGTAAGATACTCATACCATCACCGTGATGCCAAATCAAGATGCATGTAACACAAGCGTAACCCCTTGATTAAATTAATAATCCACAAAGTCAGTAGGAAAAATCCACACCAAGATTGTATTGTTCATTTGCAGAAAATTACATCAAAATAGGATCCTTTGAAATGACCAAGAATTAAAATTATATAAAAGTCTACTTTCATATGATTATGGATCTGAAAAAAATCTAACTAGGACTAACTACAACATATGAGTTCAAACTTAAAGGTTGACTAAAAATTACATAAAAGAAAAATTGAGCACCCAAGTTTTAGTTCAATTAACATGCTAAAATTCAGGAAATAACAAAAGAAATCTGCGGGAACTAAATTTAATTGAAGATTGAGTACTTGTTCCCATAATTCTCACACTAGTCTTTATTTATGCATCTGGGCATGGGTTTTATTTACAATTTTTATTGAAAAGTGTTAGCAAATAACAACAATGATGACAACAATGACCTTTTGTCTTCAGTTATTTAGTGAAGCCATCAATGAATACCGACACCACTTCATTCATCCTTTCCATTATTGGGCCTTTGTGAAACTGCATTTTTTACTTTTTGATCAAAGGTTGTTTTTTTTCGTTTATTGTTGAATGTTCCTGAAGGTCTCCATTAACTCTTCTTGCAATGACTAGAGTCTGAACTTCTTATTTACCATTTTATCAATTTCCTGCTGTGTCACTTGTCCCTGCATTTTTCCTTTCAGTTCTTCAACCATTTTTCCATGCTATTGCACAAATACAAGATTGTCTCAAAATGTGCAACCCAATTCTTTAATTTATTGGTGAGTGTTACTCATTTGTTGTTCTACCTATTTTCTATCTATATTTATCTTGGTCTTAGAATTATTCAAAACTTTGACCCAAAACTCTATTTCCCTTACCTATATTGGAAGTTGATCCTACTCACCCTCTTCTATTATTGTAGCCTTCAAGAGTTCCTCCAATTTTGTTTCATTTATTTGATGTAGGATTGGGATGTAATCCTCCCAAATAGACAATTCCTCATCAATACTCAACTCAATTTTCTGATTTGCAATGTCATCACTAATTAAGTGATAAGAATTTATTAAATCCTTCAATACTTTGTTGAATAAATCCATAAAATCCTCTTTCCATTGTTGTGCCACTGGGATCCAACCATCTAGGTTACAATGTTTGACCTTAAATTTTAATGCAGCTTGTAATATAAACTCTAGATCAACAACATCAACTGGTCTAATCAAATTATTTATGCAAGTTGTGAGTTGTGATACTTGAGCTTTCAACTCCTCTTTTGTGTTTTTCGTCTTTTTGCATTCTCTTCAAAATTGTAGTGATGGACATCTACATAGATTTTTTCTCTCCCTGTTGTGTTTGGTCACCCAGATCAACTTTCCCGATCTGGTAATCTTCCCCAATCATCTCTAACTATAACTTATTCACTAATGGAATAACTATTTCCATTGTTCTATGGCCTTATTCATTAATGGAATAACTATTTCCATTGTTCCATTGTTCTTTCTTCTGACTAGAGATTGGAGAGCCTCAGATAATACACTTAGACTTTGTATGTGCTTTCCACATATGTTTTCTATATCTTTTGAATTGTATGGTTCAACTATACCAGTGTAGCTACAAACTATTCTCTTTTAGGAGAAGTGAAGATTCCTATATTATGGGAGCTTTCAATACCATCTTCTTGTTTAGCCTACTGTTGTCCAGATTATTGTGCAACTTCTCTTTCTTCTTGAACTCTTTCCTCAAGCACTTCCTCTTCCTTATGAGGTTGTTCCTCATGTACTTCCTTTGTTTGGTCTACTTCATCTTCACGAGGTTGTTTCGATACATTTTCTTGAACTAGTTTTTCCTCATCATTGATCACTCCAATATTAACTTCCTCAACTAGAATCTTTGTTCATATCTTTAATTCCCCTTTTAAACACAACTTTCCATTTCGGCCTTAGCCTAGGCTTGTCCACACTTGGGTTCTTGTACTTTGGGGTTTTTTCTGTTTGAGGATTATCAGGCTTCTGAAGCTTCTTGACAATATGCATCAAGGTTTCTAATGGAATGGTTACTTCCCCTTGGTAATCCATAGGTGCATGTAAATATGGGTTTAACTAATTGTGCATAATCATAACCATGACAATATGAAGGATCAATAGGATAGTTGCTAATATGGTGGTAACCTAGGATTGAAACATATGATAATGGATAGAAATTCACAGGACATAGAATTTCATTCTAACCATCCATACTGGCACATTCATGAATACTTAGAAAAATGCTTTAAATGGAACTATAATAGCATTCAATATGACAAGTTCAACAAATGAAAATATGCAGAAAACCATGTACCTTCACACCTCCAGTTGCTGCAACTTTGAGTAGAATACTTTCAAATCACAATAACAAACAATAACCTATTATGTGTGATGAACCCAATTTTTGGTCTAGTCCTGGGTAGAATTCATGAACTTATTTTCTAGACTTTGATGTTTAAGTGATGAATTTTTATAATGTTTCCCTCAAACCTTTTATATTGGGTTTGATTTCCACCTTGAAGATTTTTTAATGACATAAGCATGTTATATGATTGTTCATATTGATTTTACATGATTTCTGAATGTTCTTTTAGGTAATTATAGTTGTGCAATTAAGCATACTAACAATGCCATGCAACCATAACTTGAAGATGCTAGATTTAGGAAGGAAAACGTCAGAAGACCATGCAGGAGAATCATCTGAAGAAGTCAATCATGAGCAACTGTAGTAGATTCTCCATGCTAGAGTGTAACCACCTTGTAATTAATGGCATTGAGAATTCAAAGGAATTAATGCATCGCTGAGTCCATGTTGGGCTTGCATGTTTGACTAGATTCCTTGTAGAATGTAATTGCTCTACCATTCCTTTCATGCTTTCCCTAAATGGCATCCTCTCAACTAGTGGGAGTTGTCTGCCTTGTTTAGTTGGTAGTATAAATAATGGTTTGAATCTTGTTCTTGGGGGTTCAAGGTTTTGGTTATGCATAGTTCTTGATTGTTATTGGCAATTGACATTGATGTACTGGGCATTCTCTATTTTTCAATACAACTATGTTATGATTATGTTCCTATGTTTCTCCATGAATGAAATGTTGTTCTGAGTTGAGTATTTGAGTTTCCAGTAGTTTTAGAGGATTCTCATCCAAGGGGGCCCACTTGGTGAGTAATCCTATCTTTTAGAGTAGTTAGTTTAGTTGTCGTTTCTTGTTCTGTACTTAGCTAAAAATATGGCTTTGTTTGTTCCTGCAGCAACTAGAATTCTTCCTGCAACCAAAGCAAACAAAATAGTTTTTTGTTGGATTTCCTAAATCTTTACTCCTGTTATGCATTTCAGTTTAATGGAATTGTTAGTTGATGCTCAGTATTGTTTCCCTTCTTTCCATGTAATTTACTTTCCAACATTGTGATTTTCCTAGCTATAGGGTAGAGTGACTGGCTTGAAGTTCCTAGTGCAAATATAGTGCTGACCCATTTCAAGTTTACATCCCTAGGTTGAAAAGTTAAATGCACCTTCATGATGACTGAGATAGCTGTTTAGTTTAAGATGTCCAATATCTGAATAATAGCTGTAAAAGGCTTAGTTATTGAATCATTATAAGAGGCCAAAAATGTGTATAAATTGTTGAGTAGTGTCGCCACCTCTTCAATCAAGTGGAAAACATTTGAAGAAAGGATATATTTCTCTGAGTTCTTCTAGCGGAGTCAGTTCACCGTATTTTGAATTTGGGGCTGCTACAAATCAATTTGCAGAACTGGAACTTCTTCAATATCTAAACTAGATGTTCATTCGTTTTTGACTCCTTCCAAATGGTCTTCAACAAATTTGCACCAAAGATTCAAAGTTTCTCCCCAGTAGAGTTTCCATTTCTATTGGTTATTTTTTAAGAAACAAACTTAATCTCAATCCCTACCTATGAATTTGTCACAACTCAATCATCAGCAAGGTTGAGGATAGCCCAACACTGAAGTAAAGTATTTAGTACCTCACTTCTCTTCGGGCTCTGTGAGACCCAAGAGGGTAATCCTATGCATGCTCATAATATCTCTCATTAGGTTAAGAGAATTTCCTCACAGATGCACTACCTCAAGAAACTCACCTCATCAAAGGCTTGGTAGGCCTCAATTAAAAGTGTTATTCATTTCAAGGAATGTGTTTATACACTTAAATTTGGGGCAATTTAATTTAGAGTATTTTATGAATCTATCTTCATCTTGAATCCTAGACCAAACTCATTATTAGCTCAAATGGCCATAAGATATACTAGTAAAATAATCGATGCCTTATATGAAGGAGAAGCAAAGTCATAACTTGTAGTCAATCGATAATACAATTATGATTGAACGCCAAAAATTAGTGGACTATTAGAATGCCACCTTGTAACATCTAACTCATAGTGTCTCAAAATATTTCTTCCTTACTAAATCCTATATTATTTTCTCACAAACCAATGGCCATATTTTAGCATTTAATCAACTCATTGAATTGAAGCATAAAAAAATCCCATTCACTCGGTGCAAATGATAGAAGAAAAATGAAATCACAATTAAAAAATTCATTCATAACTTGGAAGAAAATACATAGGAGAGCAACATTTTAAAACTAACATTCTTCTTCATTTCCGAAATTTCTTTGTAAAACCATATTTAAGATCAGTATACAGTATAACTTTCACCCTATATTTTCTTTTGATATATCTACTAAAATACCTATTTACATTATATATGCTCTGAGAGCATAGCATTCACTTCTGACCTATTTTGGACTCAAAATTCTAAACTCTCTTTTTTAGCCATGAAATCCGCTTTATAAAACAATGGAGCAATAAGCAATAGGTTGAATTACAATTTCATTCTTCATTTCAGCTCATTCAAAACCTAATTTCAACTGACTCCTCGAAGAACTCCCCAAGCAGTTTCTTATGCAATCATTTGGGAACATGGGAGGAAAAAAAGAAAAAAACATGTGCAAGATACCATTAGTCAGTATCACCGCATTCATTGTTGAAACAAAAAAGATTCCATATCAGCCGGAGGACTTCCACATTAGCATGGAAGAGAAAAAGACAAACCATGGACACACAAAAAAAAAACCTCCTATGCAAAGACCATGGTTTCATCAAAAAAAAAAAAAGGGGGTGACCCTATTTAGAGTTGTCGGCATCAAAAAATGCTTGACCACTCCTTGTCCTCGATGAAATTGGAGGGACCATCACCATGTTGTTGTTAGAGCTGCGATATGGCACCAGAGAAAGGAGGTATTGGCCATACTCTGAATCAGTATCACCTTCTGCATATGAAGGAGTATCAGAAAGCACAATAGGAGATTTATGTTTTCCTAGGAAGGCCCTATGATCTTTACCTTTTTTCTTGGCCTTCTTCATTAGCTGAGCCAGTTCCTTGCCTTTGAACTTGACCACTTCTCCCAGAAGGATCCTATTTCTCAAACTGTATGTACTCTGCACAATTGACTTCTTCTTATGACTTCTAACCATCCTTTTACCTTTTGCAACCTCAGGAGAAGCCTGGGATTCTTGCACAATTATGTCCTCATGATACTCAAAGACATTGAGTTGGCTAGACTTTTTAACAGGTTGAATTGCTCCACCAGTTTTCCCCATTTCTAGAGTAAACAATAATTAACAATTTAAAGCAGAGCTACAAGGAGACACACTTACAACCCATACAATTGTAACAAACCTATCAGAGAAATTTCTAACTAGACCAAAGAACCCAATTTGAAACCAACCTACCATAAACAAAATATTTAACGCAAGACAAACAACCTCTCACTCCTCTTCACACTTCACCTTACATACACTGTAAACTAGAAAGATGGTGAAAATGAACAATCAACCTGCATTAAATAGACAATTGGAGCATGCAAAATTAATGATTCAAGAGCTCCTTATGTGAGCAAATTGATAACTTAATAGTTCAACTTTGAATTTGGGTCGTTGATCTTAGAACAATTAAAATTTCATCTGAGGTGGCCATGAGCATCATTTTTTGACCATTAGCAACTTGCTCCTAGAAAACAATGATGCTATCTCAAATGATGCCACATTCTTCTTCAATCTTGATAAATCATATGTGATCTGAAAATTAGCATGTATCACCAACCTAATCCATGGTTTTTCATTAATATTGACGAAGCACATAAGATCAATTATTCTTAGAGAGAAAATTTCCCTATATGATTCATCACTCCTCATTGATCTTCCCCAAATTTTAGGGTACAATCAGCGATGAAAGGAACATAATGTCACCTTCATATTACATGTTACAAGAAGGGAGTTTAGTCCTTTCTAGGAAAGGTCAATTTTGTGAGAAAATTCATTTATGATATGTAGGAATAATTATACCTATTACCCTGATGCTCAAGAAGGATCAATTGTTCAAATGGACAAAAGAGACCAGAGAAGCCTTTGAGAAGGTTAAGTATGCTATTTCTTTAGCTCCTATGCTGGTCAATCCAAACCTATCAAAGGAATTGATAATGTATGTGTTCAGTAGAAAATCCAACATTACTATTGTTTTGACCTAGAAGGATGATGAAGGAAAGGGATAACATCTGATAGAATTCCACTCCCGGACCTTAAAGGATTATGAGAAAAACTATAAATTCATTGAAAGGCAAGCATTTTCCATTGTTAAGGGGCTCAAGAAGTTTTGAAACCTCATATCTTGCAACAAGGTGGTAGCATATGTCACACATTCCAGTGTGCACAAATACATTATGGAAGGAGAAATCACAAAGAAAAGGGCTAATTGGATTACCAAAATCCTCAAATATGACATTGAGGTCAGACCCACGAAGAATGTGTAGGGAAGAGGATTGTGTGAGTATCTGGCACATGACAAAGAAGTAGCAGCTAAGGAGGAACAACCCAAGTTGGTCCTGATGATCAAATATGAGTTCAAAGGCTATTGGTTGATGGATATGATGAGATTTATGCAGACTAGGAAATATCCAATGGGCCTCCCTTCTTAGAAGATAAGATTCTATATATTGTAGAATAGTGGATATGCAGTCATTGAGGGGGTCCTTTTCAAAAGGAACTTCAATGGCGTTCTCCTACGGTACATCACCATAAAGCAAGCAAAGAAAATTCTAGACATATTTCACAATAGTCCCACAGGTGAACACTTCTCTATAAAGACAACTACCATCAAAATTATGTGTGCTGGATATTTCTAGCCTACACTATTAAATGACACACTCTCTAGTTAAGGCCTACAAGAAATTCCAATTCTTCACAAGAAGAAGGAAAAACGTAACAATTCCTCTCAATCCAATAGTGGTTGATGAACCATTTGCACAATGGGGCCTTGATTTTATCAGGATGATTAATCCCACCTCTAGTGTTGAACACAAATGGATCCTCATGGCTATAGAATAATTTACCAACTGGACAGAGGCAGAGATTGTGAACTTTCTCGAAAAACTGGTGACAAGGTTTGGCCTGCCTAAGACCATCATCTCTGACAATGCTAAGGCATTCCTGGGTTCAAAGGTATGCCAATTTTCATTCAAGCATGGCATATTCTTAAAGACATCTTCAAACTACTGCCCACAGGGAAATGGTCTAGCTGAGTCAACTAATAAAAATTTAGTTTGAATCATTAAAAGAATCAAGTCAGAGCATTAAAGAGAGGCATAAAAATCTCTGGGAAACACTCTAGGTAGACCAGATAAATTCTAAGCAAGTCCTTAAGACTTCACCATATGAGCTGGTATACGAGAAGGAAGCACTATTTCCCATCTCCATGGAAATTCCCACACTACAGTTGCTCATGTCTATAGAGGTTGAATAGAACGGAGCCATGAAGGTCCGGTTGGATGAGTTACTGGAGGTGCAATAGAAAAGAGAAAAAGCCCTAACATCCATGTCTAATCGTCAATAGGTGGTTAAAAGGTGGTCTGACAAGAAGATCTCTGACTAGGGTCTTAAATGTGGAGATCTAGTGCTAAAATTCAATGAAAGGGCTACAAAGCTTTGCCTACATGAAAAGTTTGATAGCCTGTGGGAAGGACATTTTCACATTATTCAATGCAAGCAACATAACACATTTGAATTATAAAATATGGAAAAAGAAGCATTGGGAATTCTAGTTAATGAAGTTCACCTCAAGTTCAATTAAGCTTCATTAATCATTTTTCTAGTGTAAATATGTAATTATGTAAATTTACTTTGTGTCTTTTGTTGTTTGTTCGGACAATGAAACCCATAATGCAAGAAGCAGAGAAAGAAAAAGAAACAAAAAATTGATAAAAGAGTTGTATATTCATTATGCAATAATATATAATTTGATATTACATTCCAAAATGGATCTCAGACCATAATTTTTGAGTATATATATATACTAAGAAACTTTTCAAGCACGTATTAAAATCCTTTCAAAGAATATATACAAAAAATGGGAGAAAGGAGTTAATTCTTCAAATTGGGACAACATAAGCATCAACAACATTAGGAAAAACTTCATCAATAGCCTCTGGAACAATGATAGGTACAACGGGAATGGTAGCAGGAGCATCAATGGCAGCAATGGCAAGTGGTGGAGGAAATAACAGGTTTCTGAAGTCGGTGTACCACTCCACATCGTAGAACAACACCACGTTGTAGCATCGCATTAGGAAGTGGAAAGCATGAGAAAATCTCTCATGGTGCTCTCCAAGCATCATGACGTGGAATCCACTTAGGAATGGCACCCACGACACTGCTGCATCCTCTTCAATGTGTCTGCGGAGATCACTCGCTGTGGGGAGACCAAGTCCATACACCGCATTTGTCACAACTTCGATAAGGCCACCGAGGTAGAGCTTTGGGAAGATTTCCATGGTGAGTCATAGGATCATTGGCTTGGGTACTTGCATGTCAAGCAAAGAGGCAACAAAATGAGAGCAAATGTTAGTATTTACCCTATACTTATCCTCATATTTTGGGAAATCCCTCCCCAGTTCCCACTTCATTGCTATAATTTCCAAAGAATGCTTGTCCTTTGTCATGCATTTCAGATGCCTACTAGAAATTTTACCTAGAAAAGTTTCTTGCGACCTATTGCATGTAAGCCTAATTGGAGTACTCATTGTGCTATCTCTAGTTATAACTACCTGTTAACACTAGGATTTTCAGCCTTGTTGAATGTAAAATTCAACAATACAGTGTAACATGGGAATGACCTTAAAAGTATCAAACTTATACAAGATCAAACCTCTGAAAAAAGGATGACTTCCTATGCTGGCAGCATCACCTAAACTACTAATTTTGTAAGGAAAAGGGAGAAGATTACTAAAGAAAAACAAAAATGGTAGAAACTAATCCCTATGGTGATACACTGAACTGACATGAATCATGAAATAAAATAGATGAACATACACTGGAAAACTAATGATAGTTATTTCATTTACTCAACATAAATTTTGTGAACTTATGCATAATTCATGAAAAGGATTAATTTGCATATATATTTTAAGAAGGAAAGATGAATTTCACAACTTTAAAGTTCAAATGTAGACTTAGAAAAAGCATAGTTCAAAACTTGCATAATCTGAAATAAAAAATGAAAGTAGTATGAAAACTAACACTGGTTTCCAAGGTAATCTCTGTATTTCATATTCCAAATTCCAAATGAGTTACAAAGCATACATCAGCTAAGAAAGGATTTGAGAAAAAATCACTAACTCTCTAGAATGCATAATCCTTAGATGCTTGTGAAAGTATTAAGTCTCTAACAATACTCATAAAGGCCCAAAAACACAAGGCATATAAGCACATATCTTACCTTTGCATTTTAAATAACATTATGAATTAAATGATTTATAAAGGTATCATTAAGTCAGAATGTTTTACATTTCAATTTAAATGCAAAGATGAAAGAGGCTATAGTTCTGGTTTTTTACATGATTAAAGGCAAACAAAAGTCATAAGACTTAATTTGCTTAATAACACATAAAGAATAAAGGCATAGAAAAGTTCATTTAAAACCTAAGGTGTGCATAAGACTAAGGTCTTAAAATTCGATGCATATTAGTCTTTATGTATTTTCTTAAAACAACAACATGCCAAAAGAAATATCATAGCAAGTCTAGGGAAAATAAACCCTAAAACAAAACGATGCAAAAGAAATGCAAAGCATTTCATTTGAGACTGTCGAGCCTTTTGGAGACTTTCCAACACCGCCATAGGGTTTTTTTATGCATTTGAAGGTTTCAGCCAGAGAACTTTGAGACCGAGCTAGGGTAAGTCATTTCTTGTGCAAATAATGCCATTTTTCCTCCATTTCCTGTAGGAATCATACTGTCACGGGCTCCACTTTTTTGTATATTTAATGCATTTTGCTGAAGATTGTTTGTTTCTATTTTAAAATGAAGATTTTATACATTATATGTATAAAAATGACATTCCAGCCATGATTATACACTCAGATGCCTCCATGATATAAAGATATGTCTTCATTTTTCTTCCTCTGTTATTTCAATTTATATGCATAGCTATGGCTCAGCCCTGATGATTCTTTGTATTTCTACTTCATTTTGTAGATAATACGCTTTACTATACAAAAAATAGTGAAAAAATTTCAATTTTTGTACTCCTCTTTACTATAGACGATGGACCTTGGAAGAAAATTATATGCAAATCGTGCTTTCATTTTCTGTTTTTCCTCCTGTTGATGATATTGCATCATGGCATTGTTATTATGACCCCTCAATGGTTCTGTGTCTCATTAGAAAACCCTCATGCCGCTGCCTCATTTATGGACTGTCACCAAATATTTCATTGTGCTCCTAATTTATGTTTTGTTCTTGCTATTTATGTGGCCATCAGTCTTTAACAAGGAACAAAAATTCTCATTTTTCCTTGGAAATGGTAGCAACCTAGAATAAATACCAGATGCATAGAGGTATATGAGTAAAATCTATACCAAATGCTCGACCATTCATTATAATTATCACTGTTATGTAGCTCACTGTGTTGTTGACTATGAGAATTAGTGCATTCAAATCCATTATGCATTGGTCATCATTATACTTCATATTGAAGTCATACATATAACATTTAGCCCAAATATGTTTCTCCAGGGTTTCAAACTTTAGCCAGTTCCTGACCCACAAGTATCTCTACTTTTTGAAGGTCTTTAATGGCCATCTGGTCTTGATGTATGCAACTTACTGGTAGACCAATCATTTTTGTCATTCATGATAACTCTCTGTCCTTAGCATAGATGACTGTTTCTAAACTATGCTTCATTATTTTGCATTCAAGCTTCATTAAACAATATTGTTTTTCATTACTTAGTGTATAATTGGTATGTAACGAGCAAATCTATCATTTTTTATCAGCTGTCTGTACTCGATTATAGCCATATAAGATTTGGCATACATCTCATAGGTGATCAACAACTAAGCTCTTGGCATTAATTTTTAACATGTTGCCTCCTTTTGTGAAAAAGTTATTCTTACAACACTTACTTTTGCACCTTTCTGCAATGATAACATTGCTTCATATGCTCTTTCTATAATAACCATTAAAAAGAACTAACTCCAAACATTTGATGACTGTCTTTTGTGTTGCTATATGAAGATTGTGGGCTGTAACTTATACGTCATGATCAAAGACAATATTGCTCTCTTAATAAATCTTTGAAATTCTTCTTATTGTCAAAGAACAATGTAATCTTTACTTAAAATTATTCTACATGAGTTGAGCTCAACCCTTGTGGGAGCCACATTTATCCCACTCATTTGATCTGGGAATAACTGCACCTGTAACTGCACATGAAACAAACAAGTTATAAAAAAAATGACTGTCTTTTGTGTGTACGTTGACCTAATGGTTTTCCTAGACATCCAAGGCATTCATTCATCTTTTGATGCACATGGAGATAAATTGATGCATGGATAGGTGAATAATATAAATGATCATGTATGGTTATAAATTTTCATTGCTTAGAGTATAACTCTAACACATTGCTTGACTACTGCAGGAACAAGAGCGCATGGAAACCAGGAAGGACAAGTAACGAGGACAACACTGAAGTGAGAAAAACATCAACCAGTCATTCGGGCAATGACTAGTTATCCCTTCTACATGCTTATTTATTCTCCTTCATCTATTCATGTATCAATTTATCTTTATTTTCATTAGAGAAAAGTCAGTCTCATGGCTTGCTGTGTGAGACACATGTACCTTATCATATTCAATAAAGATTACATTTTTAGAAATATGTGAATCTTTCTGTATTACATGCATATGTATGAATGTAATGGTCTGTGTAAGGAAAGAAGAGGTGCAGAAACAACTTTCCTAATGTCAAAACCACAGGGGAGTAAGTAGACAGTACTTTTAATTTTCTAACTACAGTCCAATTAAGACACACATGAAGGAATAACAGAAATAGAGAAAATACACAAAGACAAATCAAACAACATATTTTACATGGGAAACCCTTTCGGGAAAAAACCCACCACACCAAGCTATATCTCTTTGTATTACAGTAACAAAATTACATACAATCAGAAAGACAACTTTCTGGTGTTAGTCACAGTAGCTTATTCTCACTGTTCAACCAGTTACAGACAATTCTCTCACTTCATAACTTGATTCTCTCGCTTTGTTCATCCCATACAAAACATAATCAAATCTACTTTTAAATCTTCTGAGAATCCTTATCCGCCAATGCCAACCATAGACAATTCTATTCGAGTCTTGATTTTTCCTTTCATGCTATTTTTTCCAGTGCTGCAATAGTTACAAAAAACAATTGACTTCAGTTTGAAAAAACTCCTTCCTCTGATTGGACCAGTAGGATGCCACAAAGGATGATCACATGGTCAACGACGTTCAACTTTGTTGCCATATCAGTGAGACACTCACAGTGTCTCCCCGATGCCACAAAGTCCTCATATCGATATTGCTATAGCTTCCATGAGTCGGTAAGAAGCTATAACGAATGTATAAGTCACAACAAAACCATCGATGTCCACTTCGATCCTATCGGCACAGGTTTCCCTTATCGGCGAGACTCATATCGAATGAATAAGTCACAGTGATCAGACATTCCATTAGAAAGACCCTTCGTCTTTGCCAAGACCTTCTACCGACAACCTTGTGCTACTCTGAAGCCTTTCACCTATTGGCAAGACTCCCACGGTTTTGGTGAGACGTCATATCGAAACAGAACTTCCACCGAAAGTCACACTGTCACCAAGACTTGTGCCTATCGCCGTGACCTTTCTCTGAGTTCCCTAAGTCTTATCGAAGACTTACTATCGACAAGACTCATGACTTTCGCCGTGACGTTTCACCGAGCTCCATCATGTCTTACCGAGTCAGCAAGACATAAGCCCTTCGCCAAGACGTTTCTCCGAGCACCCAAAGATAACCCAAAGACTTCTATTGGCGTGACTTATGACTTTCGCTAAGACTTCCCAGTGAAGTCTTTTGTCACCGCGAAGTCACCACGAGGATACAATCTGTCAGCAAGACTTAGCTTCATCGCTGAGACATCTCCCCACGACCTGTGAGTTACTTCGACATTCGCCTTGACACCCAAGAGTAGCCATTGTCGGCAAGACATTACATACTCGCTGGGACATCTCACCGAAGGCCTAGCATTAGCCTGATGTCGGCGAGACTTACACCATTCGCTGGGAATTCTCCCCGACACTCGTGAACTAGCCCGATTAGATCACACTGTCGTCCAAAGAAAACCATTTGCCAAAAGGTCATGCCGACAAAGTCACAGCGATAGACTTTGTCGGCAAGACTTCAACCCTATCATAGCGATAGGATCATTTCAAGAGCATCAGAACTGTTAGTCGCCCAGACAAGAACACTATCACAACAGCTTTTCCCTTTAGGAGTTTCATGTCAGTAAGGATTGAGGCACATATTCCAACAGTCTGTAGTTGTAACCTTTTTAGATTTTTTCATTTATGCATTTGAATGTGATGAAGGAGGATAATAAAAGTACCTTATTTTTCTCAGTTTAAAACAAATTCTATCCTTTTGAACCAATGAGTGAAAAATGGGTAACACTACCAAATGAAAATTCTTCCAAAATTATCAAGTGAAATTTTGTTGTTTTCTTTGGGTCTATTTATAGAAATAGCTAAGGTATAATGTGTGTGATAAGCATGATGTTGATCGGGTATTAACTCAAAAATCCTATCAAGAGCCAACTTGAAATTCCCATCAAGAGAAAAATTGAGAATCCCACCCAGTTGCATCTACTATGTATGAAATGTTGTGTGTGAGTTAAGAAGAAGTAATTAATTAGCTAAAACCGGTGGCAGTCCCAAGTGATCGTCCACACGATCAAGTGCCAATGTGTCACGCTGTGGGAATTTTTAGTCTCCAAGGATAAACTCAAATATTTTTGTATACTCATTAAACTTTTGGTCTGATCATTCTTTTTAAGCTATTAATTTCAAAGCATGCGAAAGGTTTTGTATGCTTTCAATCGCCAACTCAATTTCCCAGGAAATAGTGCCATAGGACATAATGACTAATCGTCATTATGAATTGTTGTCTTTTCAAAGGGAAAGGATTTCATTTTGCATGAATGAAAGAGTTGGTGGTACATGCCAAATTTATTGCAAGAAGGAAACCATTGTCTACAACTCCAAATCAAGAAAAGACTTAGTGTTGCATGCAAAAGAACAACATACGAAGAGTTTTCTGAGTATGTTGTTCATTGCAAAGAGCTTTGAGTGCATAATTTTTTGAAGAACCCAAGTGATTTGTAGAAGGGTTGAGCATCGTGAAGGTCTATAGAATCTTCCAATGGAAGCATAAGGAGAGGTGACTCAAAACTTAATTGACGCCATGCTTATGATGCCAATGCCCAACATTTTTGATGATGTCTCTTATGCTTCACCTGGGATACAAGAGAAGCCAAAGTGGATCATTATGTAGGCCATGGAAAAGAAAGCTCACAAGAACCAAGCTCTGATAGTAGAAGAATGGGATAACATTCATGAACCTATCCTTAAAACCAACCCTAAGATTCTTGGGGAAGCATTTTGTGAGAGAATGAAACAAGCTAGTAGCCAACAGTATTTGACGAACAAGCTATGGTTCCTTTTGTGCATCACTGCCTAGAACTAGTTCATGAATGCATCTAGAATTTTAACCTAGATACTAGTGCCATTGAAGGCCAAAAACTGAGGGTTGTGATTAGTGTGGAGGCTATCAAGGATATGCTATGCATCCCTACTGGAAGGAACTCAAGCAATGTCTATGGAGACATTCACTATAGAAGGCAAGGAAGAGTTTTGGAGAACCAGAGATTACACTCTGGAATTTTATAACAGGGAAACCAAAAGGCCTAAAGAAGATTCAGCAAAACCGCTATAGGTTCTGGCTATGCACAATGCTTTCAATTTATACTTGCAAGAGACCTTTTCTATGATGAATTTTGTTTGTGGCATGGACAATGATCTATAGTTTGAGGAGTTTCAAATGGGTATGGGTTTTTCAGCAGAGAAGATAACATTCTCTATTCTGGTATGACTTTGTGAAGGTCATTGTTTGTGAGATGCTGAACCAAATCAAGGATTACCAGATGCAACATAAGTTTAGGTTTTCTTCTCTCCTTGCTCACATGTTTTTGCACCAGAACCTTGACTTCTTTTGACACCACTTAGGTTTGGCTATTTTTTGATGAAAGTAGAGTAAGAAGGTTGGTTTCTATGTGAACTCCACTCCTTTCTACAACGTATGATTACTATGCCTTTTTTGAGTGTTTCCTGACTCCAGTTTTGCAAGATTTTAGAGAGGATGGCAAGGTTTATCGACTTTTTGCTGAGCAAACCAAGTGGATGTAGAGCTTTACTCCTCCTGGCGACTGGTTCCTTAGGGATGAATTCACTTTCATAAGGTTGCATGGATTTATTGAGGAGCCATTTTAGCCCTCGGTATGTGCTACAGATAGGGTATTGGCCCTTGAGGTGTTTCAGAAATTGGTGATTATTGACATCAAATTTTGTGGAGGGAAGAAGTAGAAAGGTTTTTTCTTATGCCCTTTGACCTTTGGTAGGGTAATAATGTTTTAGAAGCAAACAAATGGTCTGCTAGAGGTGAAGCTAACTTTTCTATGGCTAGTACTAATTTATGATAAATGGAAATATAATTGCAATAACGACATAGCGGAGCTGAATGTTAAGGTGACTCACAGCTCGTGGCCTTACTGGGAGGCTCGACGGAATCCAGAGTCAGATCAGGATGATCTATTTGTGGACTTGGCCTATCTTCCTACTGATGATAGGATGCCACCATGGCTCTCTTTCTATTTCCCTCTATAGAAGCCCAATGACAAGCTTAAAATGGGGCTACCCTTCATAATGAATTGGTCAAACAATGGTAGTGGAGTGAAGAGAAAATTATAGACTTATGGATTTATTGTTAGGAGATAGACAAGGATGAAAATTTTGATGATCTATGGAATAGAGGGCATAAAGATACTGATGCAAGTGATGATGTGGATATAGATCCAGAGGAAGCTAAGACATACAAGTGAAGGGAAAGGAGGTGAAACAAGCCCAAGTGCAGAAAAATGTAAAAGCAATGGAGCAGCTCAAAAAAGCCCCACTAGGAGTGTAGGTGACTACATCATAGTCGGAGGCCTCACAACCACACACATGGGCTGCAAAAAGACCCAGGGTAGCCAAGAAACCTTCAGAGATCATAGAGGTGGACAATTCTCTACCTGATAAGAGGTCGCCCATAGATGCAACTTTTAGAGAAGGCTCATCGGAGCCTGCAACAAGCCAAGGATCAAAGTCCTATACAACTTAGGTATCTTTCTCTCCCTCTCTTATCACCTCACATTCTTTGGTTACCTTTGTAGTATTTGTGCCTCTGATTACTTCAAATTCCAGCCTTTCCTTTTCTATTGCCATGCTCGTGGGAGGCTTCTCTCACTTCTCCCAAATCAGACATGCAACTGCTACTCCCCCACGGCCCATTCCACCTTTTGTCACAACCCAATATGGATTTTACATTGCTACTCCTTTTACTCCCACTGTGTTGACTCTGACTTAGCTTACCCAATAGATTATGTCCTCTGTATCTCTGCTACCACCACCACTCCCCATGAGTCCTCCTGTCGCTTCCTAGACTAGACCTTGGTATGACATTCCCTTGTTCTCCCCATTAATGGTATCTCTACTAAAGAAGACATCATCCAGGACCACAAATATCTCATTCCCTTTTTCTCTTCCTCCCGATGCGCCATTCTCTGGTGAATTAATTAGATCACCAACATAATTTATTGGGGAAGGTGATAGAAAAAAATAAGCATGTGCTATTAGGGTCTCTAAGAGAAATAAAAAGATGCAACAAAGCTTGTCGAGCTGTGTGTGCAGACCCTTTTCAATGAAGTCCAAGGATCATTGCATTTTTCAACCATGAATTTGAACACCATCAAACCACAAGGTGAGATGCAACCCAAGGATTACACAATTCATGCTATGGGAATCAACCTGTGTGTAGAATGATGGCAAGACAAAGTTGACCTAATGGAGGAAACCCAGTGAGTGGTGACTATCAACTTTCTCAAGCATAGTCGCTAATTGAAGAAGGAAGGGGAGCTCAAAAATTTCAGGGAAAGGATGGAGGTCCTACTGAAGAAATAAAAGGCAAGGGAAGCTGAAATTACATGAATATCTCAATAGGAATAGGTAGAAAGTGCCAAATTCTAGGAAAAACTTGCAAACTTCCAGTCCCTGGATCCCAACCTAGTTTCTAGACTACATCAGAAGAACTAGGAATTACAAGACCGGTTGGCGAGGGTAGAGGGAGAAATGCGGAAAAAATTTAAGGAACATAAGCAACAATGAGCTCAATTGGAGCAAGAAAGGAAACAAAAGGATTAGGAGCTCCAGGGAAAACAAGCTCAGCTTGAAAAGGAGATATAGGGAGTAAAGCTTTCCCTAGAAAAGGAATCCAGAACCTAGAGCCAAGCTGAGGAACTATTGTGAATAAAGGATGCTGAGTTGGAAACTCTATAGGGACAACTCTCCATGAAAAACAAGAAAATTAAGGAGCTGATGTAGGATGTCGGGTCAAGGGAAATGGAAATTGTTCTTTTGAAAAATCCTCCCCAACCCCTTGCTCCTCAATCGAATCTCCTTCTAGTAGCCCAACAATTATATATCTCCTACTGAGAGAAAGTCAAGACTTTATGTCTGACTCTTCAACCAACACTTCAATTTATGGTAGAAGTGGAAAGTTTGAGCAGATAGGTTCATGGAACAATTGGACAGTTCCCACAGTTCATTGTGGAGAGGGTGCTCGAAGAGGATAAGTTGCTAGACAAGTTATACATTGTGGAAAATGAAGACTTGGTGAGTGCAGGGATTGAAGATTGAAGGTCAACAACCAAGAAGGTGAAAGAATTCATTTGTTGCCATGTCACCATCCTCTATACCAACAATTGCTCAACAACATTGAGTCAGACTATGAATAGTATGCAGATGAAATTTTCCCAATTGACTCAAATGGGCTTGCCCTCCCCATTTCTCTCTAATGATTTGGTGGCCACAGAGGAGCACATTGCAAAAAAACTTGAAGAAAAGTAGTGAGATTTATCTACTTTCCATAATTTCAGTCAACCCCCATCACTAAGGACATTGAAGGTGTCACCCATCATATGGCATGGCTGCTCTTTCAACTTGAGTCTGGGACCAAGATATCCATGGATCTACCCTTCAAGGAAGTAATCAATATGCATGAGGCATAAGAGAATCTATGTGTCATATCGAAACCATCTGAGGCTGACTAGATGCCTCTACAAAATACGCTCTTAAAGCTCTGACTCCATTTCCCATTGAATAAGGATTTGGTCTTTGAACTAAAAATTTTGGGTTCCCATTTTTCAGGTGAAATACCCATGGTAGTCGCCAAAAGCTGTGGATTAAAAATCGCTTGAGCTCCCTTCTGGTTGATAATATTGTTTTTCTTAGCCCCAACCCGCACCTTATGTGTTTGTATAGCTCTGGGCCCTTTTTGAAGAATTTCACCCGCTTGCTCCACATGTCTACTACACACTCCTTGGAAGGATTTCCTCC
Organism: Sequoia sempervirens; assembly: GCA_007258455.2. Lineage (NCBI taxonomy): Eukaryota > Viridiplantae > Streptophyta > Pinopsida > Cupressales > Cupressaceae > Sequoia > Sequoia sempervirens. The sequence continues at coordinate 5,984 of VDFB02128462.1, read as the reverse complement.
CTTGCTTCTTTGTCAAGCCCCACCATGCCTCCACGTGTTAGTATCATGGGCCCTTGTGAGTCCACTCCCCTTGACTTCTCTACCGAGCTCCACCCGTGTGCCACATAACATCATTCCATGGGAATCATTTGGTGGACCCCACAGTCAATGCTCGAAACAAAGACTCCTCCACGTGTCTTCTCCATAGGGAATTTCATCACATGAAGGGAAGAATAAACAAAAAGCCTCGTCCTATCACTACGTGTCCTAACCAACTCTGTAGGTGAGCGAAACATGTCTTCATGTGAATTTTGTTGCTTCTTCCTGGGACCACAGTCATCATTTGCGGAAGGACGCATCTCGTTCAAAAGTGATTGAATTCTATGATTTAGAATCTTTTCTGTTGCAACAACCGTGGGAAATCATTGCGACATACATCATTGCTCGTGCCAATGAATCTTTTCTATTACTAGCTCTAAGGTGTTGGGATGATCCTCTATATATACTGCTTCAACTTTTTGAAAATGAGTTCGGAGAATACACAAATTTGTTTTTGAAGGAAACCAATCCTTTGTATTATTTTATATTATTGTATTAAGACTCACAGATTGTTCCATTTTTGTTTGGCCTTTATGTTTCTTAGTTAGTTGACAAAACATTATACTGTGTTGTTATTGTACTAAGTAGTTTATTTGCGAAACTTCTATAATCTCAATATAAGTTCATTGATTCAGACCATGTCTTGGACTCTTCTTTTTAGTGAATGTGTATGGAAGTTATTTTATGTTATTTAATAGACTGCTTGGGTTTTTCATTTGTACTTTATGTTATTTCCAAACATGGAGATTGCTAAACAAGCCTTTAAATCTCATCTTAAAGAAAGATTTACCATGCCCATACTTAACTCTTGGCGCATCACCTTAGATTAAACTTTATTCTTTATATCTACTTCCTTTTCCCATTCCAAACCCCCAATTACAGAAGGAGCCAAATTCTTTAGAAAACTGAAGGTCACTCAGTTTAGTGCAATTGACCCCACCATTAATTGAGTTTCCCATAAGGCTATTGCTTGACATTTTTAGGCATGAATACCTCCAATTCTGCAATTGTTGCATTCTTCTTATTTTGGAACTTCCCCTACACTGTTGTCTAAAATCCTTTGGTTGTGGGCTGCACTCCTTAGTTGTTGTGGGCTATAGTCTACTTTCTCTAGCTTCTTGGCTATAAAGAGTTAGTTCACCTAAACATATAAACAATACTAATAACCAAAATTTAAATATAAATCTACTCTGCATTCCATACATATTCACACATTTTAACCATGTAATTACTAATATAAAATAATTATATTTCTATATACTAAAACTAGGTTCAAGTTGCATGATGATCATAAAAATATGGTAAAGTTCAGGAATATGTACGAAATGAGTATCTAGAAATGTTTAAAATTATGCACTAAACAATAAAAACTAGCTAATAATTGGTCTCATCAACTATCATGTGTTCTACTCAAGTTTTGACTATGTCAAATTTCTACAAACCTTTTATGATTGAATATGATGTCTATGACACTCGAATGTGTGCAATAATGATGTAAGAAGGTATGCGACTAGCATTAACTATCAAATAACTTGTAGGGTGTAATGCATCTAAATATACATATAAAAAATAAATGTTGGTTACTGTAGACATGCAAAATTCACATTGTGCATTCGATCAGATTCGGTCAAATTAGCTCTTACACTAGGCAAATTCATCACTTTCATCCATTCATTAAATAAGTTCATTTATCAAATAAACCTTATCATTCAACCTTCATCCTGCATTATCCATTTAATTAAATAAATCAAAAAGCCATTTAAATCAAATCTTAAATCATTTATCAAAGTCCAAAAAGTCAAATCAATTAATCAGCATTAAATCAGCATAATCATCATTAAATTAATCTAATCCTAATCTAAGGCTAATCCCATGCCACTTGCACAATAAATCAATTTTATTGATTTATTAAAACAATCATTTTCCCTCAACATGACAAGTCAAACAGGGCATTTATTGCTGTTTTTCCTTGTCCCCCTCTCAGCATTTATTGCAAATTTGAATTCAAAATTTCCCCCTCTTGGGCACTCTTCCCAAATCTTGCACACACATCAACTAATCACATAATGACAAGTGTCCTCAACTCATTGGCTTGTTTTTTATCCCACATTGGTCCATCTTCAACACTTGGCATTTTGAAAATCTTTAAATAGCAGCTTCATCCTCAAGCAAATCCTGGACAATCTTCACAATCTCCACAATCTTGCAAGGTCATTCTCTTTGAGAACTTATCTTGTCCATTTATCATCTCCATTTTCATAGCATTTCATCATCTTGAGCTTTTTATCAAGGATTGGGAAAGGGTCACTAGCACATGTGACACCAATCCACTATGAGATAGAGTTGGATCATGTCTTTCATATGCATTATTTAGTTTCTATTGTTCCATTTTTATTGCATGATTGATGTGTTTCATTATTTCATAGGGATGTTAAAATGGTGTTTTAAACTAACCATATTGCAGATTTTAGCATCCACAGTTACCCTTCACATTGTTCAACAAATACATTCTCACCTATTGGGCCATAAATTATAGAACAAAACATATCATCATAGCTTTAAATATTTTTGTATCAAAGGGTGGCCTCTCCTCAATAATAAAATGGGTGGTTGAAATGCAAGGATATGATTATGAGATTATTTACAAAATGGAAAGGAAAAAATTGTAGTGGATGTCCTCTTATTGCCATGCCCCAAATTTAAGTAACCAAAAACAAACACAACTACAAAAAAAAATCTTCTTGCTAACACTTCTAAGGTAAACTTGAGTTCAAATGTTAATCAATGACATCAATTTTACGATGTCTTCCCATTGTTTTAACTATCCTAGTAATCTATTCTCTAAGGTTTTTCTAACTTAACACACAAATAATCTCTCCTAGATGGGCAAAGAAATTTCAAATGATCACTCTTTTAAATTGTTGACTAATAATAATCTTCAATTTCTTATTTTCTAAATCACATTTGTTTCTCTAGTCTAACAAATAAGAGTCACATACTTGCAAAATAAAATTAGAGTATTAAGATTTGAAAGAATGATGAGTGAAGTAAATAATTTTACACGAGTATGCATGATAGAACAAAATAATGAAACACTATTTGTTTAATAGATTGCCTTCTTAAATTTCAAGGTCTAAGTTTAATTCAAAATAACTTATTGGTTAACTTCCTAATTCAAGTTTAGGAGTGCAACTAAACCAATTTTCTCACTTGGGTAGCCTCATTATCTAAATTAGGGGTTCAAGAAGTTTATCAATACTTGAAGAAAAGTTGGGAACCAATAGTTTATTTACTCATTCAAATATCAGGAGATTTTCTAAATTCCCTTAAGAAAATTTGCTCACCTACTTGATTGACCCATTAAGATAGATTTTGTGTTTTTGAACTAACTTAAAATTCACTAGTTTACTATATTTTAAGTATTTGATTCTATTTTTGCACAACATTCAAACTTGGATCTCCAACTTCTAGAAAATTTTATCAATTTTTCTTTTATTTATTGTGTAATATATTGAGGTTAGATTACTACTCTTTAAATTAGCAATTATAAATATCTGTAGTTTCATAATTATTTTTAAAATTTACACACGTTTGACCAAGATTGATAGTTCATTATAAAATTTACCCCTTTAAGGAAAGGTCATAGCCAAAGTTTCTTTCCCATGCTGTCAAAGCCACAAGGACATCAAGGCACTAAAGTTGGCTAGATTCTAATAAACCTTATTTAATTATATGCATGGGGAAATTATCATGTAAAATGGAACAACAGACTGGAATATGCATTACTTAGATTGATTTTAGTTTGGACCTTGTCTTGTTTAACCTTTCTTCTTTTTTAGGCTTATGGTTTATGTGCATAACCAAACATTTGATACAAAACTGAAAACATGACTTAATCCAAATTTAATGAGTGCTTTCCTCTTTTTAAAAACTGTTCAAGTCAAATCTATAAGATTCATTAAAATTCTCCTATTCTAACACATCAACCTAATCCTTGTCAATGATGCATGAGGTTTCACTTAGAACAGGTTTTATTTATTTCACATTCATATTTGATTATTCATTCCTAAAATCTCTAATGTTCTTTTAAGAAACTGCATAATAATATAATCTTTACTAATATTCTAGTTATTCCACTTGAAATCTTGACATAAATATATACAAGTTCTTTTCTTAAATAGAAGAAATATTTCCTTCTACTCTTTTACTTGCATATCAAATAAAAAGGACAAATAGATTTTCCTACACATTTTCAACCTTAAGAATATAAAAAAAGTTACAAACTAACCACAAATTTTTTCCATGGTATTTTAAACTAGAATATAAGGTATCCTTTTCTTTATTAGTTCCTTCCTGCCTATAGGTAGGAAAATGAACATTAAATCTATCTTGATACACATGCAAGAAGAAAATATTGTCTTTAAGCCAAAGTTTGATATTTTCAAATTTTTAGCTACTTTAAAAATTGGAGTTTATATGATTTCTAATTGGTCAGTGGCTATATTACTGGGGTTTTCATTTTCCTCCAAAAATATGGAAGATTGTCCAATAGAAAAGAGAATGACGGAAATATTAAAATGGTTTTCTAAACTTCTTTTTGGCTGATTCTATGAAGGCGCGTGTTCTACATGGGGCTATTTGTTGAAATAGGGTGTGGACATCCATTATTTATCCCTCCCTCCTTCTGTCTCACTCTCAATATACCCACCTTCCTCCCATTTTTGTATCATATATTAGTGCACATCAGAGAGATAAACATATCAGGAGATTGAAAGAGAGAGATGAGGGAGGGTGGGAGAGAGAGGGGATGGAAGGAGAGGTAAAGAGGTATAGGTGAGATAGAGAGATAGGTGGAGGGAGAGTGGTATGGAGTTATAGAGGGAGAGGTGGGTATAGAGATGGAGAGGGGAGGTAGAGAGAAGTAGAGATGAAAGGAGAGATGGAGGGAGATGTAGGGAGTGAGAGAGAAAGATGAGAGATAAAGATGTGGATGGAGAGAGATGTGAGATAGAGAGAGTAGTGAGAGGAGAGAGAGAGAGGAGAGGGAGGGAGAAGGGAGGGAGAAGTGAGAGAGAGGTGATAGAGAGATGTAGAGAGGAGGAAGGTGGATATATTGAGAGAGGGAAGGAGGGAGGAAGAGAGAAATAGGTATAAAGGGAGAGAGAGGTAGGGATGGAGAGAGAGGTGAGAGAGAGAGAAACAAAGAGATAGAAGTAGGTATAGAGGGAGGGGGAGATAGAGATAAGTAAATAAGGAGATAGGGAGGGAGATGTAGGAAGGGAGACAGAGGTGAGATAGAGATAGGGGGAATGGAGGGAAGGAGGGAGAAGTTAGAGAGATGGAGGTGATAAAGAGATGTTATAGAGAGAAGTTGAGGAGAGAGAGAGGGAGAGAGGGAGAGAGAAAGAGGGGGAGGGAGGGAGATAGATGAGGAAGGGAGGGAGATGAAGAGAAGTGATAGAGATAATCAAAGAGGGAAATAGAGAGAGAGGGAGAGAGAATAGAAAGATAAAGAGTAGGGAAAAAAGGAGAGAGAAAGAGGGGAGAGAGAGGGGGAGAGTAAGAGAGGGTGAGGGAGAGAGAGGAGGGAGAGAGGAAGAGGTAGGGAGAGAGAGAGGTGATATTGAGAGAGTAGAGAGGGAAGGAGAGAGAGGGAGGAAGGGAGAGGTGAGATAGAGGTGATAAAGAGAAGTAGAGAGGGAAGGAGGGAGGGAGAGATAAAGAGGTATAAAGGGATAGGTTTGGTAGATAGAAGTATATGAAAGGTGGGTGGGAGGAAGGAAGAGATATACAGAGAGATAGATAGAGATAGATCAAATTAGAGAGGGAAGGAGGGATGGAGGGGGAGATAGAGGTGAGATATAGAGAAGTAGAGAGAGAAAAGGAGAGAATAGAGAGATAGAGAG